>CM067376.1:35688394-35999965 GCA_034510155.1 Eucriotettix oculatus
TAAACATGGATAAGTTAATTTGCGCTCAGTGTGTTGACAAACAAATGTAACTACACAGCTTTTATCGCCTGAACAAATTATGCGGTTGTTGTCGTAGTAGTAACAGTAAACCGAGGAGGGAAGAAAATGTGGAGGGTGCTAGGGAAGGTACGACTGTCTGTGATAGCAATGAGTGTTTTAGCTTTACTCTTAATTTTGTACAGAATGTCCTCTGCAGAAATGCCTCGTCCAGAACCTGTCAAGTACGAGGAGGACAGGTTGGAAATGGGCTTCGATCCGATGATTGACATCAACGAATTAGCTACAATTACTCTAAGTCCGCAACAAAAGGCGAAATTGAAAGAACAGGAAGCCCGAATTATGGCTGACATAAGAGGCAAAATGCACAGCGGAGACAGACTTCACGGGAGATTATTTTTACCGGAAAGTCATAATAATTTTAACGTGCATTACTTTGGTGGGGACAATCTACAACCTAAGTCCAAAATTTTCACAGGTTATCGCTTTGTTCACTTAGACTTGAAAGGTGCACCACCCAAAGTGTCTTATTATGAGGAACTCTTTCCATTGTTACACAGTTTGGGAGCTACAGGTTTACTTATTGAGTATGAAGATATGTTTCCGTATAGTGGATCTATTTTGCATGGTGTTCCAGCACACAATGCATATTCCAAAGCAGATATTAAGAGAATTTTGGAATTAGCTAAACAAAATCAATTAGATGTGATACCATTAATACAAACTTTTGGTCATTTAGAGTTTATACTCAAACTGGAGAAATTTTCTTACTTGAGAGAAGTTCCTAAATATCCACAGGTAAATATCAGTATTCTTATATTCATTTCCCCGAATTGAATAATAATGTTGAAAATTCGGCTAAAGTGGAAAGTTATCCCCCAAACTTAATATGTCACGATTAAGCCCCTCCCAACTTTGTAAATAATTTATAGCCTTTATCATTGACACTTTAGTAATATAGTGAAATTTTCCCTTCCTTTTATATAGATTTTTAAAACCCATTAATTAAAATTTTGTAATTGAGTAGCAGTTTTCCCTTCCTTTCGCAGCACCAATCAGAGGATGGGGGAAAACTCTCCACCAGTTCCGAAAATTCTTATGTTTCGAGGGATGAAAGTAATAGGAAATGTAAAAGCTGTAAGATAATGAGTTTAATTATTCATTGATTCATTAAATAATTACCACAAAATTTGTAAGCTTTTATATTTAAATAATTTCCTCCTACTAAACTGGTTTTATTTACATCGAATGATGGGCTTATTTTTACAATTAACATATCCAATTAATTTATGTAAGGAATTGTATGCAAATATCAAAATAAGATGACTTTTGTTGCTCCTCTCACCTTGTGTTTCATTTGAGAGTTTTACTTGTAAATTCTACTGTGGGTAATTGATCATATCTAAAATTTTCTTTCCTTTTGATTCATCTAATAATTCAAAAAAAAATATTTTAGGTTATATGTCCATCAAATAATGACACTTTCAATTTGATAACTGCAATGATTGAGCAAATATTGGCTTTACATCCAGAAACCCGGTACTTACATATTGGCTGTGATGAAGTTTACTATTTAGGAGAATGTAATGCATGTAGCCAGAATATGCTAAAACATCACTGGAGCAAATCAGATTTATTCTTGACTCATGTTATCAGAATTGCAAAGTAAGTTCTATAGTATTTTATGTTTTTCTTATGTTTAAAGTAACAAATTAGTTTTTATATATACACAACTTAATCAATATTCATAAAAATATTATTAAGCATGCATTAGTGATCATTTGTGACTGTTATATTTAAAATTTAGATGACTGTTTTAAATTTGACTTATTAAAACTTATTGAGCAGTGATTTTATATTCTTGTTCGTTGTATTTCGCCAACAATCTTCAACTTTTCTTAAAGTGCAAATGTATTTGGCTACAGTGGAAACTGTCTGAAAATAGAGCTACAGAATAATAAAACATTATTTGATTTTAAAATTATTATTACTTGAAATACTTACATCTTGTCCAATAACTTCTCACTATGTGATGATGTTTAATGTTCTCAAAATATCAACTTGTATTCAAGAATCTTCATGTCAATCTTTCCAGGTACATACATACTCATCATTCAGGAGTAACAGTTTTGACTTGGGATGATGAGTTCCGTAGCTTGAGTGAGAGTGAATTGACGGCATCTGGTATTGGCCGCTGGGTTGAACCAGTTGTCTGGAAATATACAACAGATTTGGAAAGTGTACTACCACCAGAACTTTGGAATAAATATTCAAAGGTCTTTACTGCAATTTGGATTGCTAGTGCCTTTAAAGGTGCTACTGGGCCTGATAAACTTTTAACTGATATTGGTATGAAGCACAATTTAGTGTAAAATTTGTAACCATTTAATAAGTTTGTAGAAGTGTTTGGTTTTTGTAAATTGGGACTTCTGAAGTAATGAATAAATATAACGTAGTTTTCCTTATTGTATTAACAGATGTGCATTACACTTAATTTCTATCAATTTAAAATGGCATGACAAATTTGTCTCCCTTTTTACTTTGGTAAAATTAACAACTTACTGAAACCTTGATAATTAAATAGGAATATATGTTAGATTCATCAACATTTCAGAACAGCAAAATGTTATTAGAATACTTTATTTGTTAATTTTATATAAAAATCATTTTAACACATGCAATATATATAATTTAATTGATAGGCATGTATGATTAATAATCAAGTTCAAAAATTCTTTTTCAGCCTTAAATGGAAAGCAAATTTAGCTATGAAAGGTGTATATGTGTACAACTTGAAAGAAATGGCATGTTAAGTTAAGATACGTTACACAGTAGTCTGCTCGTAGTGTGGTTAAAGCGAAGCCCACTTGATAATGAACAACTTCACAGTATTAGAAAGTTCTGAAAAGATTGATGCAAAGAAATATATTGTTTTCAGCTCCAATCATGGTGTACTTCTAAATCTCATCCATTAAAGTTAAGGGATGATAAGTATAAGGTGTGGTAAAAATACCTTGACACTGTCTTTATATTCTGTTACTTTTTACAATTCTAGTAGGCACTCTTCCAACAGCTATATTTGCTACCAACAATACTCCTCAACCTTCCCCTACTTCATCTACTGCGCTCATCACACACCATGCTATTTCTTGTGACCCATAAAGAAATATTTATTTATGAGTGTACATCATTTAAACAGGTTATCATTTGGAAAATCACCGTGCTTGGATGGATATTGTTATGACATATTCATCTCAGATAAAAATACGAGGACTTATGATCACGGGCTGGCAGCGATATGACCATTTTGCTATTCTGTGTGAATTGCTTCCTGCTGGGTTACCATCTTTGGCCGTTTGCCTGGGATATGTTACTTCTAATGATAAAGGTAATTTGAATAGTATTTTCTTAGTTTTATCCAATTATAAAATTGATAAGGACAGGAAAGAAAGAGAGAGAGAGCTTAGATACTTACTTGAAGTTAAGAGTCAATGTGTCAGACAGAAAACCTTTCAATTTTTCAAAGACACTTATCTTTTCTATCAGCAGGCAGTAGTGTATTTCTTGCAGCCTGTCAGACAGTGCTCAGTTTTTATTATTCAACTTTTGTTATAACACCTAGAGAGACAGTGTAAAAGTAAATTATGGTGCTATTACTTAACTGATTAAATAAATATTTTCATTGTGTTTTGTTTTTCGGATCAATTATTGTAAAATATTATAAATAAAAATATTTCATATTAATTTTTAAAAATACCCTCTACTGTATTGAGTAGAATCGGTTGCCATTTTACCAATCTGCATAATTATACCCCCCTCCCCCTTTTTATAGTCTGTTACTTATTCAAACTCCCCAGAATATTGAGAATGATTATGTTGTAGTTGTGCTATTATGATACAATCATACAGATGTATATTGCTACTTCTGTAGAACTATCCTAGAATCAGTTCACAACAGATCATAAAAAAGTATGTTTCAGAATATAACCAGTTTGATGTGATATTTTATTTTGAAATTGGCACACTCTTTGCTTTGTCTGTTTACAGGAATGAATGTAGTCCCTCAGTCAGTATTAGACTTGCTTCACTGTGACGCTCCTCTGCCAATGGTGTCTGGCACAGGAAAGACACGGTGCTCGTTCCCTGGTGCTGATATTCTTGATGTAGCAGAGCGATTGGTATCTCTCAAGCAAAGTATGGAACATTTATGCTCGGACTCGACTTACTTTGGCTGGTTTTCTCCTTATAACATTGAGAAGAAGTTTTCAAGCCCATCACATGTAATGTGAAAAGAATTTTTACAGTTGATGTTAATTATATTGTAATTATAAGATTTTTCATTGATACAGTCCATGTATTGGCTCAGTGCATAAGTCCATGTTATTTTAATAACTTATCTCTACTTAACATTTCATAATGATTAGCCATGAAAATGACTAAAACAAGCTGTTAACAACATACATAACAGTTAAACTTCAAACAAAAGAAAATCAATTGAAAATGGTGAAAACCCAATGGACTAGTGCACTGACCCAATATTAGTCAATAATTTTTGCATAAAATTAGTATTAATTGGAGAGAAAGCAATAGAGTGTGAGTTGACTTGCTATTTCCGATAGAATGTGCAATTTAAAGTTTTTGTGGTATGTCATCCTTCACGAGTCAGAAAGTATACATTTTCTGTCGCCTGAGAATGGAGACACCACTGAAAATTTGAATTCTGTGTTCTGTTAGACATTATAACAATATTCAATCTCAGGTAAGCTATATAAATATCCATATATATAGTCGTCGGCTAGCCGATCACTGGAAATGTCTTCCTAACTTTCTGATGAAGGGGGCGGTGCCTCCGAAAATTCAAGTTCTCTAAACCTCACAAGGTGTCTACCATCTATGAACCTCAGGTAAGTCATCTTCTTTCTATCTCTCTGTCCTTTCCCCATTATATATATATATTTATATATTGACAGCTTGGTAAACAATCTTAAATCTCAGGTAGGAAAGAGATATAGCCTGTGGGTTATCTATGCACCAGAAAAAGGCACCATGGAACACAGAGTCTGGAGTTCAAACTATTTTGTATGAGTTCACTCAAGAGTTCTTGGTTGTGCACTGTGAACTCTTTTATCATATTCAGCAAGTCAGAGGTAGTTGTCACCTTTGTGATAATAATATATGTCATGCCTGGCCTGATTTTCAATGCATCACAACCTTTCACAACAAGCTGTATACATAATACAAAACATCTCCTTCCATTCTATCTGCCAAATAAACTTCAACACTAACCAGATTTTGATATTAATTTTTCCCTACTGTCAATTTGTCTTCCCTGCTTAATTTATTAAATCCACCCCATACTCTCTCTATGTAGTCTATGTCATCACCAAATTTTTGAAGTAAACTGTTTTTTTTTTAATTACATTCAATTTATTAACTTTTATTTTCTTTCATTTATGGCTTCCCACAATACACAGCTTAAAGATAACTGAGATGAACTGCTGCCCTTATCTTGCATACATTGTTTAGAATGACCTGTTATCACCTTCTGGCAACTATTTTCTCTTGGAACATGTTGAGTTTACTTCATATTACATACCATTTGACATGTCATACTCAGAGTTTATAAAAAAAATTAGATTCTCATTTATTGACTGAAACCCTTGTTTTATATTAAAAAAAATTGTAACGTTAAACACCTTTCAGTTGTTACAACAACTCTTTTTTCTAATGGCCTAGTTGTTTTGGATTGATAGTTGAAAGAAATTTATGCTATCTGTATTTTTATTAAAGTTAATCTTATTTTTGCAAACTCTTGCTGTAGGTTGAGCATGCTACAACAGATTTGGACCGATTGATAGCTGAACTGGCTTACATAGAACGAGATGCTCAGTCCAAACTATTGGAGATATATGATAAACATACTGTGAATGAATGGGTCACAACTAATATTAGTCCTCTTGAGCAGAAACTGTCACTTATGGTCAACGCTCGTGATCAGCTCCTGGGAGTATCAACTTGGCCTCGTCGTCCCCTAGACAGTCAACAGCCAACTTCACAACATGGTAAGTTTTTACCTGGCACCATTTCTCCATTTGTTGTGAATTGACCTCAGTTGCTGAAAAGAAGTCGTAGCTTTTTTGCAGAGTCTTCAATGATTTTGTTTTTTTTTTACACTTGCTGAGTAATGTATTTTACTTTTCCAGAAAACACTCCATTTCCTGCTCCTAAACCAGTTTAGACTACATTATATGCATTGCATTCTTTGATAGTTTAAATGTTGATGTAATAGACACTAAAAACTCTTTTTTTGTCACTGTTTTGAGAGCTATTTTATTTTAAAAATCGTGCTTTTGGCAGTTATACTGCTATATTCATCCTAATTGTATAACAAATCAACCTCGTTTATACTGAGGTTTTCCGCCAGTTTGTAATGGACGACGTGTAAAACAACACAATAATTTTTTTATTATCCATTATATCAACTGTTAGCACATGAGCCAGTTTTGAAAGATATGGTCAGGAGAAAAAATTGTGTGTTGCTTTATGGTTTTGTTTATTGTAATATGTTGTTTGTGTTGTGGTATTCAGTCCTAAGACTGGTCTGATGCAAGCCTTTTGTTTACTCATAACTACCACATCCCACATCTCCCCTATTCTCCTGTTCTTACCCCATACACTTCCCTCTAATACTAGTTTTACAAGACCCTCATGTCTTAAAACATAGCCTATTAATCTATCCCTTCTCTTGATCAACGTCCTCCATATTAGATAACGTGGGCTTTCCCGTGTATGGATTGAAAATAAAGTTCTCCAGTTTTCACCTGGGTCATGTCATTTGTAAAATACAACAGAGCTACCCGAAAACAAACCAAGAAATTTGAGCAAATTGCAAAAATCACCAAAGATTGCACAGGTATATCTAGAAGGCTGTGGTCAATCTTTCTGACAAAACTCTGGATGAATTTGAATTGGCCGTTCTACGTAAGGGTCTAAACTTTGTTCTCGCGCCTCGAGTGTTTCCTGCCAGGAAAATGATTTGCGCTGTAGAAGAGGCTCTACGCATCATTCCAGCAGAAGTAGCCAAAGAGATGAGAAGAGAGACTTGCCACGCCATCTCAAAGTACACGCCTGCTAAAAATAAGAATAACATGACCCTCAATGAGCGGAAAGCCCTCCAATGCACCCATTATTATGAAGACATTGTAGTCATTCCTGCGGACAATTGAAAACCTATGCTGAAAATATGAGGAAACTGCTAGAGGATTCCAGTTACAGGAAGCTGAGCCGGGACCCAACGGAGTCCCTTACCCGGAAAACAAATAAGCTGATAAACGCAGCTGGTCTGCGGAAGGAGACATTTCACCGGCTCCCCCGAGGATTTATGGATTGGCAAAAATTCATAAAACTGGGGTCCCACTTCGATTAATTGTAAGTGCCATTGGGTCGATTACCTACAACTTGGCGAAATTCCTCACCAGAAAGCACGCACCGCCCGCATGGGGGTCTACCACTTTCTACACCCCCTCTGCATGTGCTCCTAGTTAACTAACTGAAACGCAAGGAATGGGAATCTGTTTCTTTTTTTGGGGGGGGTTAACAGGCTACCCGAAACAGGCAACTCCCCTTTATTGCATAGGAAGGGAATTGAAAAGGGGGGGATGCGGAAGGTAGAGCAAGGTAGCCAAGGGTTAACTAGGGCCCCCAGGCGATTGTTTAAGGATCCTACCTGATGTTTCACCCAAAGAGATGCAGGGAAAACCCTACAAAACCTGCATCAGGTAGGTCTGGCAATGGGTACTATTCTCACACCCTTCCGAATAATGGAACACGAGTTTGCTGTGGGGTCGCAGCATTCCCGTCTCTATGTCTCCACCAGTTTCAGGAGGCAGTTGGCCGACTAATCCAATGGGATCAACGGACAACTCTTGCCATATGCCCAAGGTCTTCAACCCCAGTACATATACCTCCTAAAATAGGTGAAGGTGTCTCGGCATGTGAGAACTTTGATAAAAAAAAGCAGAGAGAGTGCGAGGCATTCCCGACAGCACGAGCAATATATAAACATGAGAAAGCGGGACCTGCGAGTTCAACAAAACGTAACAATTACCTATGAACATTTGGCGTATAGCTTCTGAACGACTCCCCTAGGGGGAGGGGTGGAATTTTTATTTGTAATAAAGGCTCATATTTGAGTCAAAAAAGAATTCTTGAGGTCACTTTTAACAATATTTGTGTATAATTTCAACCCCTTGCTTCATGTGAGGGGTGGAGGTGGAAATGAGTCATATGAAAATAACAAGTAAATTATCAAGTTTGTGTTGAAACTGGTGTAAAGGGGGTCCCTGTGCTACATGATGACCTTTAATGCGATTTAAGTAAAAATTAATCTCTTAAGTGGGAAATTTTATTCTGTCCGAATATTGAAAATATTTTTAGTCCTGTTAATGTGGTGGGAGTATTTTTGCCTTTCAAAATACTAGGAGTGTATTTGAAATTCATATTTTGACATTTTAGATACCAGTTTAATCATGTGTTGACCAAAAAATAATAATATACCGGGATAATATAAATAAGTACCCGGGTAACACCAGGTCACCAGCTAGTATATAATATATTGTAACATTATACCCATTCCTTTGTATAAAACCAAGCTACTGTTTAGAGAATGTGTTGGATTGAAGTATTTTATTTTTAAAGCTCCATAAAGCCTGGACTAATACATACATACATTTATTTTGTTTCAGATGCAAAAACGTTATGATGGGCATCCTTGAAGAGAACAACCAATTCAAGATCTAGGATACTGTAGACAATAAGTGAAAAGTTGTGATAAATTCACTCACAGTGTTGTCATTCTAGTTTAATAGTTCTAATGCATGTATTCTTGGTATAGGTGACAGAAAATCCATTATTTATTTAACTGTGACATTTAACTGTTTTATCCCTGGTTCATTTTGTATTCCAATTCCAAGCATTCTCAAGCTAGGACAAGAGTAGTAATAGGGTCGCCTCTTTAGATCTTGTCTGTCATTCAAAAGGAAATTCCTTATTAGCCATGAATTCTTTGTTGATGTTGTTTAAGCATTTAATATAATGTTCTTATTTTACATCATCAGTCATAAGTTAGTTTTCTTTTTCAACATTTATGAGACTCAGAAAAGATTTGTAGGATTACCAAATAATCATTCAAAAAAAAAATCACCAACCATAACAACTCTATGGTAACATTAGACCATGCATGGACAGATATAACAACCAAAACCTCAGTGATTATGCCACCCCCATGTGTATGTGGATGCCATACATATGCAAAGCAATCAGCACAATTTCTGCAGTTGTTAATGAATACTTGGAAGAGTGAAATAAATTCAAAACTTCCTGAATACTCATTATATGATAAGTATAATAATAATAATGAATTTTATGTTACACACTCCAAGCTTTTCATCTTTCAAGAGGAAATTGAAAGAGACCATTCACAATGAATTAAATGAAACAATTTCCCAGAAATTTAGCACTCCTTAAGTCACTGACTTCTCAGCAACTGTCCTTCAAATAAATTACTACAGCATATTTTCTCTTTTCAATGTAAATGTTAGACCAAAGTACAAAAGTCTATGTGTATATGAATGTTCATCTCCTATCCTGAAACGTTGAACATAACCAGTTTAAATGCTAGACCTAGCTTCTGCTTTTAATTTCTACTACTGTCTCCAGTCAGCGGTGATTTAGCACAGTTCTTGTTGGTTACCTTGTTTTGTGATACTTTCAATCAATCCCTTTTACTAATTTTTTTTTACCTTTATGCACTTTTACAATTCTTATTTCTATCTCAATAGCATACGAGATCATGGAATAACAAAAATATATCTCTTCAAATATTTTTACTGTATATAAAATGTTGTCAGGTTCCCACTCGTGTATAACAGTAATTAATTCACGAGATATTGACATTGATATGTGGTGTAATCATATTCTATCTACACCTGGAATATGATGACAATATATTGTCATTGAAATGTCACGATTCAATAACTGGTGTTCCCAAGTGGAAACCTGAGAACATTTTCACAATCATCAGAGTTTCATTTGCTGTTATGCCTATAAAATGGTCACTTTAATCTACAAAATCAGATAAACTGTGCAGATGACTTTTGTATATTCTTGTTATCTTTGTCACACATGCATTCAGGTAGATTATTATTGTGTTGCATGATAAGATTTGGTATTCTTCAAATCGTATTTATTTTTCGGATGAAATCTTCACGGTTAACCAACCGGGTCAGGTATTTAAAAGAACACAACGTTTCTGCGGCCATCTTCTGCCGCCGTCTTCAGGGAAACCACCGGGAAAGTCTACGTTCAGTATTTATTTTTGTTCTCAATAATTTACCTCACTTCTGGAAAATCAAGTTAATTGGTTTCTTCAATTTTCAATTTATATTAAATGTTTTTGTTCAGATGAAATGCATTGACGTTATGTACAAACTGTCTCAATTTCTGTATTCCAAGTGGTCATAGCTGTGTCTACAAAAAATATATATTCTATACATCAAAAAGAAATGTTGCCTAGTAACCAAAAGTCACATCAGAACAACACATATTTGTTTTTCATTATTTTTATGTACAAAGTACAGTTGTGTTTGTGTAAATGGAATTTTTATTCCATAAATATTTGTGGTTGTATATACTTTCTAAACAAAGTATTTACTGCATTGATACCAAAGAATAGATCATTAATACAAAGTAAAGTGGAAAGTAATTTCATGTTTTGTAATATTTATAAAAAGTAGATTAATTCATTAATTGTAAATGTGTATTTTTTTGTCTACAAGAGGAAAATAATTTCATTTTTTAAGTTTTGTAACAGAAAATACAAATTTAAAATCTTGCATAGTTATTTTTAGTGGCAGCATATACATTGAAAATATGTATGAACAGTATTTAAGTTTTGTACAAAGTATGAAAAGTTTGAATTTAATTTAAAATTGTATAATGTGTGTGAATACAAAAAATAGCATGTGTTATTGTATTATGATATGTGAAAATAATAAATATTTTGTTTTCCCAAAATACCAAATGCTAAGCTTTTTTCACCTACACATTTGCTAATTGTTTATAAATTGCAAAAATTCTAAATAGCTTACATAATCTGATGTTCTGTAGGAGTAAATTATTATTATACAATTATCAAACATAACTTAATTTATTGCAGTGTACTTTTTTTACTCATCAAGGAAATTTGGACAGTCTGTTTAATTCTTTTAGATAGAGTTGTGAACCATATTCCTATAGTAAATAGATAAACTGAAATAAGATTTTAAATTTACATGTTATTTACTTATAAATTTGAAAATGTAATGTTAACAAAATCTGATCTAACAGTAAAATTGAAGTTCCCCACTGCCCAACTAGGATTACACCAGAATTATATATATAATTTATCAAGGGGCTAAATCTATTTACAGGGTCATGAATATGTTGATATTGTTGTGCAGCAGTAATTTCTCATACACATTTTGATGCAAAAGGACTGGCACCTGAGATTGATGAGTTTGTAAGCAGCTGCATCCTTTGTCAGCTCAGCTCCCTGGGCTGACTTTCTTCCAAGAATTATGGTCACACCCTGAGTTTTTCTTGGTCTTTGGTGGTTATGTGGACTGGCAGTGCCACCTGCTGCTGCCTTCAATCTGTCTCACTGCCTTCCATTCTTTCTTTCTCTTTGTTACTACAGCTAGACTGACTTGTCGGCTCGCCCGCACTATCTCCTTACATTCTCCTATTTCACCGAATCCCGAGTAACCTCTCTCCACGTTCGCCTCCTCCCCCAGGTCAACTCTTCTCAAAACCTCACCATGAGGGCTAAGGACAGATGATGTGACCACCAGCTCCATTGAAATTTGGAAGTTGGCTAGCGGAGGTCCTTCGTAATCCTTTATGCTTAGGATTTCGCACGATTCGGGTCGCTCTTCGCCGCTACATTGGCGCCTAAAGGAATGTTTTCGCCGTCGACTTGCGCCAAAGGAATTTGTCAACCAGAGTGATTTTGCTCACCATCACCACTAATTGAATAAATTCGTAATAAGCGCCTTACTTCATTACAGTGATATTATATAATTTAAAGAAAAATTGATTTATTTAATTGATACACTAATATACTCGTTTTTATATATCATGCCTTTACTTTCATTTGTATTGACATTTTCTTTTTGTCTGAATGATCGTTAAAAATGTCGTTTAACCCAAGTGTACAACTAATGTTCCATTTAATGCAGAATGGAAAAATTTATTATGGACTTCCAAAAACGAAAAAGATGAGAAATATCTCCAAACGAGTAATTATTAGAATCTTCCTAAATTCGGTTTTATTAATTGGAAACAAGATAGACCTACTATTTATTGTTGATGTTTAACTAATTTTTAACGCTTTGAGTGTGAACAATATTCATCTAAATGACAAATGCGGTTAAATCTATTAAGTAATGCTTAGGAAAATAGTTTAAAAAAATAACCTCCACGGCGGGGAATCGAACCCCGGTCACCCGCGTGACAGGCGGAGATACTGACTTGCAATCTCGCTTGGAAGAACAGAAACTAAGACAAGAAAAAATAAACACCAGGTTTCGATATGAAAGTCAACCTTCGAACCGGGCTATTCGCAAACTAAGCAATGAAAGCAGCTAGATTGACTGGGCGAAAACCAAGGATTTCTTCAGCGAGTTATATAAACCCGCTGTAGAGCAGCAGTCCCCACCTTGGTTTGCGAACTTGTAACTTGACATACGTACACGTTATCGCGCATTTCTTTTCTTTTCAAATATAGTAATGATTCGCGCGTAAGCAACTCTCTGATATGTTAGCATCTCCCTGGTTGTAAACAGAAATATCTTTGGGATTGCGAATATGTCATTTACATTTATTGTTTTTTTTTTGCGTGATTTAAATTAAATTAAAAGTGTAACGTTAATATACGTTTGATGTTAAATTGTTGACCACAAAGGAAATTAATACCGTTTAGAAATGGTGAAAATTACAATTAATAAACAGTAAAGAAAAACAATTGAAGTTATATTTTCTTTGAACTGAACGTATTATTGATATCTGTATCGCTCTACTTGGAGCTGGATGTGTGTGAGACATCCAAGGGAGTGTATCATATAGATGACGATTCATTGTCTGTATACATTTATATATATAAACAATTTATTCAATTCGTTAATTGAATAAATTTACTTAAATAATTTTAATCATTGTTGTATTCACATAAGTCAACCGAAATTGTTGTTTCCATTGTTACTAATTATATTCATTTCAAATATTACATGTACATTGTACGTTGCATTGCCCGAGACGCGAACCAAAGCACCAGATCCTCTCCTCTTTCCAGTCCATCTTACTACTGGTGCAACAGAACCAGCTACAACCGGTACAGCAATACCGAGGAAAAACTACTGGCAAAAATATTATACCCATTAGGCCTGAGATATAGAGTGCTCGTGCTTTCTTTATGCATTGTAAAACGGTTTAACCATTTCGTTAAAATATAATAAAAAGTTGTTTGTTCGTTTTGATACGAATATTTATTTATGTAATGTCGCAAACGGGCTCATCGAAATCGAGGAAAAATCAAGAGGGAAAGAACAATATGCAGACGTACCAATACCTAATTGCATGTCCCACAAGCGAAGAGGCACAAATAGCAGAAAAAGATATACAAGTCCAGTCAATTCGTCAGCACAAAGTTAATTTGTTTTAAATACATTTGCGACCATGAGGCTGTTAAACGTCGCTGGACGAAGAACACGACCAAAAAAACACGTTTGCGTTTGCTTCACAGCACAATTAGCGATAGTAACATTTCGCAAGCCGATTACGAACCCGCGAAATGTGTGTGGAGAACATTCCATTGCAGTACGTTGGGGGAATATTCAGGTCTCTATTTGAAAAGCGTTGTCTTACTTTCGGCAGACATATTCGAAAACTTTCGAAGTGTGTGCAGAACAACCTACGGATTGGATCCTGCTGATTATTTCAACAGCTCCCGGTTTAGCGTGGAGTTCGCTTCTGAAGATTACAAACGTCAAATTAAAGCTCTTCACAGACGTTGACATGTTGCAGTTTGTGGAAAAGGGAATTCGTGGGGGAGTAGTGTTTTGTGGCCAACAATAAATACATGTCCGATTACGATTCGGAAGCTCCCAACTCTTACTTGATGTATTTTGATGTCAATAACTTGTATGGTTGGGCCATGATGCAGTATCTACCCATGGGCAATTTTTATTGGATGTTCAAAACGTTGGCGATGAATCTAAAAAAAAATTATATATTGGAGGTAGATTTATCGTATCTGAAAGAAATACATGATTGGCATAACGATTTTCCGCTCTGCCCCGAAATGATATCAGTTGGTGCAACTAGCACCAAAAAACTTATGACAAATCTGCATGATAAAGAACGCTATGTAATACACTACCGAAATTTGAAACAGTGTTTGCAATGTACAAAAATACACAGAATATTACAATTCGATCAACGCTCCTGGATGAAACCGTACATCCAATTAAATACGGAAAAACGTAAGGAGCCTACAAACGATCTCGATAAGAATTGTTTCAAGTTGATGAATAATTCTGTCCTTGGTCGCACACTGATGAATGTGCGGAAATTTAGAGATGTAAAAATCGTTACGAGATGGGGGGGGGGGGTGGTGGCACAACCTAATTTTAAGAAAAGAGTAATTTTTGATGAGGTGTGCGCGGCCATTGAAATGGGGAAAGTGTGTGTGAAGATCAATAAACCAACAAACTAAAATGGTTGACTATCACTATGGGTACATGAAACCAAAATATCGACAAGAGCTAACGTTGGTGTATACCGATACTTTAATTTATTGCAAAATGACTGACGATGTTTATGCAGACCCAAAGGATGATATTGCTCAGCGGTTTGATACAGGTGACAATTTGGAAAACATCCGGTTTGGATTGCGTAGAATGAATAGACGTGAAATCGGTTACATGAAAGATGAAGTGTCCGGCGTTTTGTTTCGTAAATTTGTCGGGCTTAGAGCCAAAATGTATGCTATAGAAACTGAAAAGAAGATTGAAACTTCAGTCAAGTGGTGTCAAATCTAACGCAAACTTAACTGTATGTCAAAACAAAATAATTTTATCGGCCGATGATGATAAAAGTTTCATTCAATCAGATAGTATTTCAACTTTAGCTTTGGGTCATTATCGTATTGTAAAGTAGACTATTAAAAAATGTTATTTTTGCTTTAATTTTTTTATATAATCACTATGTAAATATATGCTTATATACTTATTCTAATAAACAATATATATATATATATATATCACAAACTATTTAAAAAATGAATATACATATATTTGTTCAAAAAACAACAACATAATAATAACAACAATGAGAAATTACATTATTCCATCCAACAATGTTTTATAATAACTTTCCCACTGAGCGGTTTGTAGGCGATCATGGAGCAGTAGCGCAGAGAGAAATAGATGTACTTTCAGGAATGATGAGATCTGTTTCGAGTTCCACACGAATATCGACTGAAGATGAGCGAATAGAATCATTTTGATGTGAACAATCGATGACGATGAAGGGTGATTGCGACATAAATTGCTTTCTGTTGGTTCAACTATTTCACTTCCCTCAAATGAGTGATAATATGCAGACTGAAATTGAATATACGTATCATACAGATCAGAACAATCATGTTCACTCCATTTAACTCGTATGTCTTCATTGGGGTAGTGCTCTTCGTTGAGGAAGACTTTGAGTTTAGAAAGATTGCAGTGATCGAACCGAAAAGTGATCTGTTAGCAGATTTTATTTTTTTATTGGTTTGAAATCCAAAAATTATGAACCGAGGTTTCTCCAGTTGGGAAGATGCTTTTACGGTCCAGTTAAAATTATTGGTTAAAGGCATTGAAGGTAGTTCATACAGTTCCCACGATCGAAACGCCATATAAATGTTATCATTTTCTTCTTCGATGTCATGCATTCGCGCCTGTTCTTCATGGGAGAGAGAAATAGATGGGACCTTCCAATAAATATCCTCAATGATTATTTTAGATTTATCATCCTTGGTTTTGCTCAGGAGAGTGCAATTCGGATTAATACAAGTTGAAGCGTGCAACCTATATTGCACTTTTGATAATCTCCAGCAAAGCCCAAAAGTAGAGGTAGAGGAAGGATTACGTGGAAGCGGCCTGTTTTAGAATCGGCAAGTGTTTGCCCGTCAGCGACAGGAAACCAACCAGCATTTTCAAGATTCAGTGATGTCTTCATCGATCTTGATACCCCCAAATTTCTCGTGCGATCTATTTCCTGTGCGTTAAGCTCATAACGATACTCGTTGAAGAGAAATGTGTATCGAGAACTGCAGTAGTGCTCGGCTTTCCATCGTCGTTTGCGACTTTACCTACGATGTGAATATTACTCTGCGATGGCAGCAGCAGACTGTCTGTATTCCTGCTTGCGAATTGGAATTCATATTTCATCGTTGTATCCGAAAGTGGTGCCTGCGAAAGGGAATAACTTTGACGCAGTTAAATTGATGAATTTACGCCCGTGATAGCTTCATGATGTCGCTATAGCTGACAGTCTGGACTACAGTTGTTGGCACTGAGAGCGAGATCAGCTTGGCATTGGCAGTTCACTCTGTTTGCCAGAACTGTTATTAAATTATTCTATTCCTGACTTTTGGCCATTCATTGTATTTTTCATGCTTAACTGTACAATGCTTTCTAACAATGTAAAGGGAAAGTTTCGTCTGAAATACAAACAGGCTCAAGGATACAATGCGCCACGTTAGGCGTATGTGACCCTTTACTCCTGGCTTTTTAAATATAAATTCTGCGTGCTTTCCTATCTGCCTTTGAAATGAATTATGTTAAAATTACACCGTTAGCATTAGGCTGTAGAATAAATTTATCAAACAATTAATCAACGAGAAAGAGATATTTCCATACTTATTTATTTTTCATCGTAGAGTTGTCGATTTATTCCCTTTGTTGTTGGTGTATAAGTTACCTTCTCGCTGTCAGGGTCCTCCATAATGTTCTCTACTTACCTATTCAAATCAAGATATCCTTATTTGAGACCCAATACGTCCATCTGACTTCTGTGGTACCACATTCCTCTTGAATTGACTTTCCTTGTTAAATTCAGTGTAAGCAATTATTGATTTTTAGCGAAAGCTTTACTTGCTTGTAATGTATATTACCCTTTTATTATATCTCTCAGTCTCATTCAAGATATTTTTATTAATCAAAGACATTGCGTACTGGAATTAGTAAGGACAAGTTTCAAAATTTTGATTTACTATCTTGGATTTTTGTATATCAAGACATTTAGAACATTCAGTTTTTGATCATTTTTGTCTGTGGGTCAAATTAATGTCCGTTGATACCGACCAAAGATATAGAGGTTAATGATGAATAATCCTAGGTTTTAATCAGTCACTCCATTTAATAAACCAAAATTTATATATAATTTTTGTTTATATGTACGTCTTTGATAAGGACAAATTTGGGCAAGTGTCAGGTTAATGTGGCTTCTAACACTTGATTAGGAGCAGGTGTTTCTCCCCAGTGTCTCGCACTCTTTTTTTTCTTTTCAATTTTCTTACACGCCGATCCTATTGTATCAGTCGGCCAACTGTCACCAATACTTGTGGAGTCACGCAGAAGGTAATGCTGCGACCTCATCTCCCGTCATTCAGGAGGGGCGTGAGAGTAGTACAAAATAGCCCGACCTACCTGATACAGGTTTTCCCTGAATCTTTTTGGGTGAAATACCGGGTACAATCAAACTATAGGTCGGGGACCCTAGTAAACCATTAGCTACCTTCCTATCCTATTAAAGGGGAGTTGCCGGTTTTAGGATCACTCTCATGTAGCCTGTTATTATTCAAATCAATGCCATTTTTCAAATACAATTTCCCAACTGGCGTTGGGTATTTTTTTCTTCACATAGGAAAACTTATTATGAAGTTGGCGACCAAATTATTAGAATATTCTCCCAATTTTATGTCTTATGCCCATGCATATAAGTAAACTGTAAAAATATATATAGCTATCATTCAGAACTACAATTTCTTGGTGTCAAACAATTATACTAGACAAGTTCAATAATGGTTTCATTGTTCTATAGTAGAAATAATTAATTTTGCCAATGGTTTTCAAGCTCTACAGTACTTTTTGTTAACAATTTCATGTTACTTCTTAAAATAAACATACCAATTGTCTCATTTATTTATATAAAAATGGCAAATAGGCATATAAGTATCACCAAGTACACTTTTGATCTGTTTGCATTATTTTATTATTCCCTACTTTGTAGGTTTTAAGATGTAATTAAAACAGCCAAAACATTATATTATAAACTGTTGGAAAGGAATCTGGATTATTCTACAGTGAAAAAAGGCACCTACTGCAAATGTGCAATTTGTAAAATGAAAGAAAAATATATTTAGGGAAGTCATCAGTTACAATCTGAAAATCAAATAATTAGAAATGTTGAATACATCGCAATGATTAAAAGAAGGCAATACAGGAAAATGAACATAAAAACTATTTTAATCATCCCTGAAAATGGTTTTGATAACTATATTGCTTGAAATGCAATTTTTTGAACAAAATCAAAATGAAGCAATTTTTTTATATTAAGCAATACTATTATAAATTTTTACCAAGCATACCATTACATGCTGAATGAGAACTTGCAGAGACCTCCTAAATTAAACTATAGCAATTAACAAAATTATATTACAGCATATATTATCTTCATTCCCAAATATTAATTTCAACAACTTTTGAATAAAATTTGATTTTTAATTTGTTTTTAAAAGTTGCTATACAATGGTCAGAATATTCTCCTTTCAATTGAAGCAAAATTTCCTGCTCATAAATACATGACAATTAACTTACAACTTATATAAATTACTAACAAAGTATAATCAAATATAATGAAGTAAAACTTAAAATAATATGGAGTATTGCCTTTATTCTACAATACATACAGTGAATCTATGATAAATGTTAAAAAAATACATATTACACATAGATCAAATTCTCTTATTTTATAAAAAAGATGCTAATAAGAATCTAGAACCTTATTCTAAATTAAAAATGTAACAAGTTCATATGAGAGTATAAACATTTTTTCTTACAAAACAGGAAAAAGTAATATGAAATGGTTCAATTTTACTAGTCAATGTAATAATACAGAAAGGAAAGACATTAAATTCATAAATAACAATGTCTTTTGAAAAAAATTAATTGCAAATCAAGTAAAAGTTCATACATGTTACATAAGTAAACACCATTTCTTCTCCTTCTGATCAATTTGTTGAGAGCTGACATCACATTTAGTTACTAAGGTTTCTTCAACATCACAGTCAGCCATTTTAATATCACAAGGAATCTCACACTCCATTATTTTGGAAGCACTGGTGGATACAGGATCATCTTTTTGAGACAACATTTGTAAAGGTGAAGACATGATTGAAAAAAAGCTAGTTGAATCTAGGCTTCTCGCAGGGCAAGATTTCTTGTTACACGGAGAAAATTCTTCTTCAGCTTTCCTTTTGATATTTTTCCTTTTCACCTCAAACGAATCTTCTTGTTTTGAAGCTAAGGTCACATCTTTACTAGGTGTTGATCCAGATTCAATACCAACTAAATCCATTTCCTTTTCTTCAGATTTCTTAATTGTGCGAGAAATATTTATTCCTTTAGTAAAGGAAAAGGATTCACGAATTGGTCTCCTCGAGGAGATAATGCGAGGTGAAGAATAACTTTCAGTCGTACTAGAAGACCCTGATGTGCTTTTATCAGACTTTCTGGGGGTAACTTCTTTTTCATCTTTTGCACTTGCAAGTCTCTTGCTCTTTCGCTTGTTATCTTTTGGTGTTTCATGAGCAATTTCATCACCAAAAGATAAATTTTCAGGCACATCCTCACTGACATTAAGTGATGATTTATCTGCATGTGCAACCTGCTTGCCCTTTCGCTTAGTATCTTTAGATGCATCAGCATCAACAGATAAATCATGAGATCCGTCATTACTCACTTCAAGAGTAATTTTTTCTACATGTACCTTTGGCGATTTCTTAGTAATTGAATTTTTTTCTGTTGCAATGTTTTTAGTGGTACCACTTCCCTCAGTCATATCAGGTTCGCTGCCAGTTTTCATTGGGCTTACTTCAGGTACATTGTGAGCAGGAGATTCCTGTTTATCTGCAGTAAGTGGTGCTGAATTACATTCACCACTGCCTTCCTTTTGATCTCGTTTCAAGATCTTAGTTGGCGTCTTTTCATTCTTTTGTTTATTTACTTTCTCAATTTGGGCTGTTACATTACTACTTTGGCTTTCATGAGACGTTTCTTCTGGTTTACTTTCTCGGTGAACCTTGGTGGTAGAACGGCTAGAGCGAGTATGGGAAGATTCTTCATTATCTGGAATATCTGCATTATCTGTAGATCCATTAGCATCTCCCGTTTCCCTCACATTTTCTTGCTTCAATCTTGTTGCAGCTCTGGTCTTCGTACTTATATTTTCATTTTCGGAATTAACATTTTCATTAGATTTTTGTACTTCAGTTTTGGCATGCAATTTTATTAATTTACTTTTTGTCCCATTTGTATCTTCAGTTGAAGTAGACTGTTTAACTATAGATTTTGTACTATCAGAGTCTTGTTCTTTTGAAGAGATTTTGTCATCTCCTTTCTCATCCTTCAGCAATCTCTGACTACCTCTTGATTTTTGATTTCCATTTGGAGCTCCTTCAACATGTACATTTCCTCCTTCTGCACTGGTGGCATTCATGTCTTGTTGATTACTTTCCTGAATGTCCATACTAATTTTTGGATCCGATTGAGACTGCATGTCGTGCTTCCTTAAAGATTGTTTTGTCAAGTTATGTTGGTAGGTCAACTGCTGTGTTTTTCCATATGGGTTTGAGAATCCCCGTCTCAGGAATGTACGATTCTGAAAATAAATATAGTTTTTAGCTAGATAAGCTTTGGCAAGATAAACTTAGTTAATAATAAGTGACAAAACAAATGTGTAAAAATTAGTGTTCCATCCTTATTTTTCATCACTACAGACCAATTACTTTTCAGGGGTATTATTACAAACTTGACTAAATGTCTGGTTTACTCAACAAAAATCATAAGTAACCTCATGAAATGTATCACAAGAGACAAGACATTAATTGATATGGTACAAGAACACAAAGATCTGAAAATTTCTATCTACTAGAATTTCATAATAAAAAGAAATAAACATGAAAAAGTAAAGGCAAAAATCATGAAATCAGGTACCAAAGAAAAATAGGAGACAATTATAAATATTAATCATAAGTTCAATATGAGAACCTAATACTTCTGTGCATAATTACCATAAGGTCTGCCCCTTTGCCATTCCCATACCATTAAATTGAATGAAAATGTGTGTTTAGCGATGAGATGTATATGTAGTGATTGACTAGCCAATGACCGGAAATGTATTCCCAACTTTTTAATGAAGGGGGCGGTGCCTCCAAAAATTTAAAGTACTCCAAACCTTACAAGGTGCCGCCATCTGTGAACCTCAGGTAAGTCACCTACTTTCCATCTCACTTTCCTGTCCTTATTAATTGTTTTAATTAACTTGAGGTCATTTCCTGACACACACACATTTATATATGTATTATGTGTGTGTAATTGGAAGAGGGGACCAAAAATTTAAAATTTATGGTAGATCACAAAAAAATGGACATAGGGAAATTTCCTTTACTAAAGAGAATGATAAGTAATTGGAACAATTAACTACAGCTCTCTTTATGGAAAATCTTCCTGCAACACATATAGGTTTAAAAATAACAGACATTTTCTTGCAGTGAAGTGAATGAGGTAGATTATTCTTACTCTTAGTTACAACAGCAGACTGTTTGGAAATCAGCACCAAATAGAGTATGCACTGCCAGATATTAAATTACCACAAAACTGCAATGTCCCTACTGGAAAATATGTCCCAAAAACCTGCCCACAGAGATCACCAATGCCTTTAAGAAATTATGTATAAAATCCCACAAAAAGCTAATAGTCTTGGTATACAAAGTGAAAGTCATTTAAAGCTAGCAAGACCCATTGTGAAATAAACAATTTTAACACAGTAAAACACAAGCCAAAAGTCAAGAGAAGAGAACAAATCAACTTATCTAGAATAATAACTGGACACATTAAAATTGTATTTATATAATGTAAAGTAATTGTAAAATTATTATTGTACAAGCTGTTAATTACTATATTGTTGATGTGACAAAAATTAGAATTATAAAAAAATAAATAGTAAAGCAGACTATAAATAAGAATAAAATGAATAACAGTAGTTCATATAGAGCATTTAATTCTTACATTTGTAACCTCATTTGGTGAGATTTAAACTCAAAAATGCTAGGAAATACATTGTAATAATCCAATTATCGTATGAAATGAAATAACTAAGTAGGAAGAATATTTTCACATGCATATTACAGAAACAAAGATAATAGAGGATGCCTGCGGGAAGTTTCTCAACCTCAGAGTGACTGTGGGGCTCACCTGATTATGTCGGGAATGCCTCACACTTCCTGTTTTTTTTTATCAAAGTTCTCACAAGCTGAGACACCTTCACCTTTTTTAAGAGGTATATGTACTGGGCTCGAAGACCTTGGGCATAAGGCAAGAGTTGTCCGTTGATCCCATTGGATCAGTCGGCCAACTGCCTCCTGAAGCTGATGAAGACATGGAGAAGGGAATGCTGCGACCCCACAACAAACTCATCTCCCGTCATTCGGAAGGGGGTGAGAATAGTACCCAATGGCCGACCTACATGATGCAGGTTTTCTAGGGTTTTCCCTGCATCTCTTTAGATGAAACACCAGGTAGGATCCTTAAACCATAGCCCGGGGACCCTAGTTAATCCTTGGCTACCTTGCACATCCCCCCTTTTCAATTCCCTTCATATGCTATTAAAGGGGAGTTGCCAGTTTCATGATCACCCTGATGTAGCCTGTTAACCCAATAAATAAAAAAGAGCAGAAACAAAGAGGCTGAAATAACTGTTTAAAAACAAAGCTCGTAAGAGTAATGTGAAGTGTTCAGAATAACTATGGAAAATTTTTAACAATGAATGAAACAGAAACTTTAAAATAGAGAAACACAAAATTTGTTTCAATTACTTGTCATATTTAACATTAATAGACAAATTGTTAGATATGATGCGAAGCACCTCACATATCAGTCTTCAATAAAGATTACATTTAACACCTAAAATGGAAATCTTTTGCCAATAAATTTTATGGTTTAAATATTTTTTAATTCAGCTTCTTGGGCAAATTTCTTGGAAGTTATAACTCTACTTCAAAATTTTATTATTGTTTATTTGTTAAAAATTGATTGTTTATATATTTGCTCTCTTACTGTCACAGGGATTTATCCCATTAGTAGAAAATTATAAGCATATACATACACATAAGACTATGAATTAGCTAGGAAATAACAATATCAATATTTAATGTCACAGCGCACAAATCTGAATAACCCATAATAATAATATTGTTTTTTCTCTGAGACACCAATAGATCAATGAAATATTAACATTTCTTTCTTCCCTGGAATATGATAAATAAATCTACATTTTCAGTCACACAATTATGTTTGTAATATCCTTGGAGGTGGGGAGAGTTCTTCAATTCATAATCTCTAATAAATTTGTTACTAAAGACTGACCATATCTTAACAATGCCAAACACAAGAATGGAAAAATGCCAACCGGACCAGGGACTCAAACCCAGGACCTCTTGATAACCAGATAAGCTGACTGGTTAGTTGACATTTTTCCATTCTTGTCTTTCTTCTAAAATGAGCTGTATGCTTTACTGAGCTTCAATTGGAGTATGTTCACTTCCTTACACTAGAATGCCAAGCACGTTAAAAATGCCTGAGAATTTTTTTATAAGTCTAAATTTAACAATAAGAAGCTAAGACAACATGAGAATGATACTGAAGTATGATAGATAAAAAGGATATAAACAAGCTAAAAAGTTAGTTATATCTGAATTTTTCAAAATCAATAAATATGTATATGCCTCTTCACTTGTGTTACATGCTCATCTAAATTTTCATCCTTCTAAATTTCATAATTCCATTCAGTAAATTTTCATTTTATAAGGTACATGAGGTCCCATAAATATGTCATGATGAACTACTGTTAATTAAATTTATATGAAGTCTTTTCTTACTTGTAGGCTGTTTTACTATTTATTTAACTAAAAATTATCATGTTCACATTTCCCTTTAGCCATCTGCAGTTCTTTTGACAATCAATTATTCTTAAAGCAATGCTGACTCTAGAATACAAAATTTAATCATCATATATATTAGGTCACTAATGATGGCATAATGTGAGAAGGAAAATATCCAATGTATAAATAAATATATATTAGTTTGTTCTCTAATTTCATTTTAAATGAAGGAAAATCCTACCTTAAGTGATGAACATTTGAATGAATAAATAAATATGAAAGATATGTTAAATGAAGATAAATAGTCTAGATTTCAATTACAAATATCTTGGTAACTATAAGCTCCCCCCCCCCCCCAATCCATCTAAAAGGATCTTGAAATAATTATGTGAATTTGTGGTAAAAATATATAAGGACACAATTTTGTTTCTGGAGAAAAGCCAAAATAGAAAAATCTTTGCAATCAAAAATTGGAATAAAGACAACTAAAACATATTCATTCAATATAATAGGACATACAACTCCATATAATATCCATCCATAAAATGGATAGGTGAAAGAAACTTCATATTCGGAAAACATAGGTCATAAGCTCGGAAAAGGTAAGTACTATTTACATTTACTCAAAATAAATAAATGGGGATTTTATTTCAAAAGCAATCATAAACCATATATGGTCACGGCTTGTTGATTAAGCAGCACAACCTAAAATTGTATTTATACGATCGTATTGTTACTTAAGACCCAAACAAAAACACTCACATATTTATAAACATACAATTCAAAAGCACGCAACTCTTTTTATTTTGTATTAAAATTTTACAAACCTTATATGCTCGATTTGGATGATCTGAATACTTGGAAATCAATGGGTAAGGTGGAACACTTCTGCAAAAGAAAATGGAATGACAACTACTTGAACAAGATAATTACAAAACCTGGAATATGAGAGTAGGCAGACCTATCGCTGTTGTTAACGTACGTTAAATCTCTTAAGAGGTATCTTCGAAATGAATTACGATACCTTGAAACACGTTCTGTGGGTAAATTGTAGGTCGCTAGCTCGGAACTCGCACTGCGAGATTTAGTGTTCCGAGAGCGTGAATAATTATGGAGCCTGCCTCTCTCATTTCCTCTAGGTTCCTTCGGTTTTCCCATAACTGAAACAAGTGTAAAATTGACATACGAACTGGAAAAGCTGTCTACTCACGTTTTACAAAATAGATAACAATAAGTTAAATATTCATACTTGAATACCAAACACTTCTGTTGGACAATATGGCCGACTTGGTTTATATAACCAACATGACATCATGTCTCCATAATGTACCTACCCTCAAAGACCATTTCTACGAACAAAGTCAATTTATATAATATAATAAAAGAAGCAGTGACTAGGTGTTATTTTTTCTCCTTTTCGCAATTGTGTAATATAATCAATATAAAGCAGGAATACTTATAAATATAATTATAAATAACTGAAAAGTTTTCAATGAGGCTTCATTTACTTTTCAAACGAGGTTAGTTTACAATTAAACGAATATGCAAATCCAACGTTTCCTAAAGATCATTTTTGGGCTAAAACTAATTATTCATAATTATACAGATGTTAATTCTGAAATGTTGGTACCCTCAAATTTGTCATGAGAAATTCTCCCGCCTGAAATGTTCAACATTTTCTGACCAATCATGTAACATGTTTTTCAAATCCAGGCACTAATGTGTATCTTTCCGCAAAGTCATTTTATATACGGACAAAGGAATATTTTCTTTCTATTAACTGTATTCTATAACTAAAATGAGTTATTAGACTACCATATTTATCAGATTAATATATGCAGGAAACTTTCAGGAAAATGGTTTTATATATTCAATGGACTTTTTCTTTAAGCGGTTGGGTACATAGAACATGCGGATTTGAATCTGAAGCGTTTAACGTGTAGTTGTTGTAGGGTATATAATCTGTAACGTGTGTACTGTTAAAATATTTTTGAGTCTGAAGCGTTTATCGTGTAGGTATAGGGTAAAGTCTAAATGTGTGTTTTGTGCTTGTGTGTTGAGGTACACTGTTCAAATATTTTTCGCATTAGCAACTAGTATTAAATTTTAAGAATTGAGTAAGTAGATTTATATTATTTTGTTGTGAGTACTTAATTCAATCCTCAATACTTTTGTTGAGATTTAATTATTAATTATTTTATTTAAAAAATATTTCAAATTAGTGATTTTATTTAAGAGCAGCGCTGACTTTGGTGTCCTTCATTTAAACATGTGATTGTCATTTGGTTCAATTATTTATTGCATTGAAATACTTGCAATTTTTAAATGTTAATTTTACCTCTTCCAGTATTTATAAAAATGGATGTGTTTGGCACCATTGTTACAATTAAACGATCTGGTACGGATGGCTCAAAATTTCCAGTCGTGCGTGACTGTTACATTGGTTGTGGGCTTGAATGCCATATACGTCTCCACTTGAATGATTTATCAGAACAACATTGTGTTATTTTATGTATAGGAAATGGACGGGTATGTATACTTACGTTAGTATTTTTATTTCTGTTTTTTGTGCAATAAATTCTAGAGTTATTAACATAAACTATTAATCATGACTTTATTTACTTTCAGTGTGCTATTAAGAACTTGTCTGAAGTAATGCCCACAAAATTGAATCAGGTTCCATTATCAACTAAAAACACTACATTATTGAAGCATGGAGATGTATTTAGTGTTAGCGATAGGCACTTCCGTTGGGAATATCCAGAAAGAGCCTCAGTATATAGTTCACATGTGGCATCAAAACATCTTCCTCGAGGTAACTCGAATTTTACTTTGACTATATGTTCAGTGTTAATTCTAAATGTGTTTTCTTGTTGGCTTAGTGAGAGACAAGCACACATGCTCATATGACGTCACCTCTGTAAATGAAGGAAAAATTTCAGCTTACAACCACCACTTCAACCAAGCCCCTTAGCAAGCTCTATCCTGATGCATCATCTATCTCTCTCTACTGTTCTGTCATCACAGTGGTTCTGTTATGAAAGTAAAATAGCCTAATCACTTTCTTATAACAGAACTTCAGTGTGTAAGTTAACAATATTATATTGTAAAGATTACTGATACGGATAGTAAAGTGTGAAAGATTTATAGAAATATAGCGACTGTGTCAGAATTTGGGAAATTTTCATAGTTGTGTGATTAGTTGTGTTGAAAAGGTTTTTCCCCCTCACAATCTCCCCATCGATTAATCTCAGAAAAGCTCACCCTACCTCAATCGCCTCATGTTGAAAGTGTGTGATTGAATATTTCCCAAATTCCAACAGTGGCCTTAAAGCAATAATTAAATCTCTTGTTTTACTGTCCACATCAGTTGCCTTTACAATAATCACATTATGAACTAGCACATTTGAATTCTGTTATAACATATTTCGCTATTTTTCCTTTGATTGAAGGTAGTGACATGATACCACTCTGATGTCATAGAGCATAAGGCAAAGACATACAGTGGGACAGCTTGCTGGTTGGTCGGATTGGGGCTATTGTATGAAACTATTCTAGTTCTAACATTCCTTTCATTTTGTCATTGAATAATCAAAGAGTCAAAATTAAATAAAGCAACCAAGCAGGCATGACATTGACAATGTCTTACATAAAACATGGTGCACTTGTTGTAGCTTTAACAGGGTGACGAACTATTTGCATGTGTCTGACTAAATATGAGCATTATGTAAACAGCCTGTGACATATTATAAAAAGCAAATGAGGCACCTTTTCACCAAATGTATATGATACGTAAATAAATTTGATTAATTAAATACACAAGTTTGTAATTATTAGGGTCCTATTAAAATTTAATTCATTTTTGTCTTGTAATGATTGTAGAATCACAATGCTGGTATCCACTATAAACATGCAACGATGGCATTGTTAGTCTGGGGGGTAATTTTTGTTTTTCTTAAATTTGGTGTCAAAAGTACAGTTCTATTCATCTCATGTTATAGCCAGTATCATTATTTTATTGATTAGGATTGCTAGGAAGGTTGCAGTACATATCTTTTTGATTTTTTTTACAAATACATTGGCAACCTTCACTAGTTTCAAATTGAAGCGTTTCTCAATTGATTTTCATGCCCTTAACTATAATACTGGACCTATTTCTCATTCTCCTAAAAGCTTTGTGATGAATAAATTACTAAGCTTGTGTCATTGGAAAGAGCCTTAATGTCATTGATTTATTATAAAAATAATAATTTTGGTGATATGTTTGAAGTGATAGTGCTAGATTTATATTTGACCTGTATTAGCCATAAGTCATGGTTGAAGTTGATTTAAATTATTTTGTTAGTATCTTAATATTAGTGTTGTATTTAGAGATTCTCTATTTTTAACTAATTTTTGTATTCAAGTACTTTGGTTGTTAAGTTGAGTACCCTTTTGATAAGATTCTGGTTTTAATTCATTATTGAACACTGACAAATTATGCTAAAAATAATTTCAGACTGCAGTTCAGAAGATGGTACAAAACTAGTTGCAGTTGTCCCACCACAAAGGAGGACTTGCGTGGTAATATTAAATTAGTCTTGTTAAAAAAATAATATTGTTATTAAAGTATTGTTGTCTAAAGTATATTGTTGCATATAATGTGAAACAAAAGTTGACAATCCCACCAATTCCATATATTAGTGTACGAACTAAACTACAGTTCATTAGGAATGTAACAATTTTTTTTATTGGGTTTAATTAATAAATGGAGCATCTCTCGTTTTGGTTTGTATTAATAAGTAATAGAACACACATTTATTCTTTTATTTATTGAGCCAACTCATTACAGTTTGCATGCATGTACTTGTTGGCTGAATTAATAACTACCCTACGTAGCATTATTTTTGCTCATTATAGAGCAATTACCATTTAGATATATGAAGCAGTGCCAACTGAAGCACTAATTCACGAGGTTTGGGCTAAATGCAAAAATATGTGCAGACATGGTAACAAACACCTAAACTAACATAATTGCGTCTAATATCTGTATCATGTTTCTTCATCAGGGTGAGGACTTTTCTGGGTCTCTGAGACAAGTTGTACTTCGTAAGTCCCTTGGCTCATCTTTAACAAGTTCAAAGAAAAATGACAGGAGAAGTAGTTTTAAGGTGAGCTAAATTCATAAAATTAACCAATTTGTGACTTCATCTTAAATATAATATTATAATTTATCTTTTATGGATGCTCTAAAGTCTCCATTCACTCTTCTCTATCAATCTATCCTATTAACATATAATACTGGCTATATTTGCTGGAGTCCTGAGTCATATTGGTAGTTTAATTGTTTGAGTGATTTGTTTACTGAGCAAATGAACCTCTTCATGCTTTGAACATATGCTTTTCCTGATAGTATTACTACACCTGAATACATACTTTCTATAAAACACATAACCTTGTAATCTATGAAAATATTTTGAGGTGTTAGTTTTTCAAATGGATATGGTTTCTTTTAATGTCACAAAATTTCCCCATATATTATGGAATTAAAGATGTAAGAATATTTGGACAGTGTAACTGTAATTATAAATTGTTTGCCTTTTTGTGTGTAATTTATTGATTCATTGTCAAGTTCATTCTTTTCTCAAACTGTTGTGGTATTCAGTCCTAAGACTGGTTTGATGCAACCCTCCATGCTAACCATCTTGCTTTTTCATTTACTTATTACTAGCACATCCACATCCTCACTAATTGCTTAGTGTATTGCATCCTTGGCTTCCCACTTCTGTTCTTACCTCACACACTTCCCTCTAATGCTACTTTCTCTAAACGTGGCCTATTAATCTATCCCTTCTCTTGGTCAACGTTCGCCATATTGTTCGTTCTTTCCCTATTCTGCTTAGTACTTCTCTTTAGTGATTCTATCCACCCATCTGATTTTCAGCATTCTCCTATAGCACCACATTTCAAAGGCTTCCATTATTTTCCTTTCTGCAACTCCTATCATTCACATTTCGTGCCCATGTAACACCATGCTCCATACAAACATTTTTAGCAACATTTTCCCAATATTCACACTTATATTACCTGTAGGTAAATACCTCTTTTTCGCGAGTCTTCCTTGCCTGTGATATACTACTTTTTATGTCTATTATATTTCTACCATCCCTAGGTATTATGCTTCCCAAGTAGCAGAATTCCTTAACTTTCGTCAAAATATCCCATGTCAATCTAACACCCTTTGTTATTAGAGTGTTTCCCATACTACACTCCAGTACCACATTCATACCATTTATGGTTTCCTAGTGTTCTTCTGACTTCCCTAATACTACAATATCACCGGCAAAGCGTAAGGTTTTTATTTTTTTGCTTGAAGTATGATTCCTTGTCTTTCTTTTAAAAAAATATCCTTTCTGATTAAAATCCTTTGTTAATCCACTGTTTCCCAAACTACACTCATTACCTCTATTCATCCTTTTCTCAAACTGCATACTTAAAATATTTTATTCATATAAACCATTATTGGTATATTTAATCCCTCCAAATTTATTGATTTTAGTATGCTTTTCAACTTCTGTGAAATTATGAATCATGGAATTGTTGAATATTTATAAAAGTAGGCAATAGTAAGTAATTTTGTTCCTATTGCTTGATTTTAGATGTTTCATCCTATGGGAAAAACTGAATCTCCCATTTTTGCATTAAATGATGCTGGAGATCAATATGCATCAAGTCAAGTTAAGAAACGTGGGATGCTTTCTGAAAACACAGTTTCCAAAAAACTAAAGAGGCAAATGAGAGACAAAACACCATCTGATGAATATAGAGATATGAATGTAAACCACTTTCAAGAGGGAAGTTTTGGATATGAAACAGAGATTTCAAATAAACACGTCAACAGACGTAATAGTAAGGTATTGAAGGCCAGAGGAAAGTCTTTATCTGCATTAGAAGCACAGAATAGTAAACATTTACCAGCTAAAGACACCTCAAGAGAAATATTAAAATTAAGATTTTCTAAAATACCTGTAAAGATTAAAACTAAGTTGGAAAGAAAAACTTTTCACACAACTTCAGGACGTAAATCAATTAAAGAAGATAAGTCAGTTTTGATGGGCAGGCTCTCTGTCCAAGGCACAAATGTCAAATGTGACCAACACACATCCACACCCTTGTCTGTCACACAAATATCACCAACTAAGACTCCAATGTTCAAGCTAGATTCTTCAATTAACTCATTTTATGGTATTGGATATTCAGCTAATTCAACACCCTCAACTTCATTATTGGATTTGTCCACAATAGCGATGAGATTGAATTCACCTGAGTTGACTTCAGAAGAACCTCACATTACAGTGAAATCAATGTCCACACCCAAGGCCAGTACAAACAGCAGTGCGGAAATTAATTCTAGGTGGTCGGTTGTGAAGTCCACTCCTATTCGAAAATCTGCTTCGAGTGTGAAGAGGACTCCAATCACAAAATCTGCTTCAGCAGTCAAAGTCAATTCAGTCAGGAAATCTGCTTCAGCAGTGAAGGCCACTCCAGCCAGGAAATCTGCTTCAGCAGTGAAGGCCACTCCAGCCAGGAAATCTGCTTCAGCGGTGAAGGCCAGCCCCAGGAGTGCATCATCTGTTCTAATTTCTGCGACACCTGCAAAGAGCACTCCCGATCGCACGTCTGTGTCCTCGGCGAAGTCCACACCAGCCCGATCTTCTGTGAAGGCGTCTCCCAGCCGCAGGTCTCTGTCCTCGGCAAAGTCCACACCCAGCCGCAGGTCTCTGTCCTCGGCGAAGTCCACACCAGCCCGATTATCTGTGAAGGCCTCTCCCAGCCGCAGGTCTGTGTCCTCTGCGAAGTCCTCACCAGCCCGTTTATCTGTGAAGGCCTCTCCCAGTCGCAAGTCTGTGTCCTCTGCGAAGTCCACGCCAGCCCGATCATCTGTGAAGGCGTCTCCCAGCCGCAGGTCTCTGTCCTCGGCGAAGTCCTCACCAGCCCGTTTATCTGTGAAGGCCTCTCCCAGCCGCAGGTCTCTGTCCTCGGCGAAGTCCTCACCAGCCCGTTTATCTGTGAAGGCCTCTCCCAGTCGCAAGTCTGTGTCCTCTGCGAAGTCCACACCAGTCCGTTTATCTGTGAAGGCCTCTCCCAGCCGCAAGTCTGTGTCCTCTGCAAAGTCTACACCAGCCCGTTTATCTGTGAAGGCCTCTCCCAGCCGCAGGTCTCTGTCCTCGGCGAAGTCCACACCAGCCCGATTATCTGTGAAGGCCTCTCCCAGCCGCAGGTCTGTGTCCTCTGCGAAGTCCTCACCAGCCCGTTTATCTGTGAAGGCCTCTCCCAGCAGCAGGTCTCTGTCCTCGGCGATGTCCTCACCAGCCCGTTTATCTGTGAAGGCCTCTCCCAGTCGCAAGTCTGTGTCCTCTGCGAAGTCCTCACCAGCCCGTTTATCTGTGAAGGCCTCTCCCAGCCGCAAGTCTGTGTCCTCTGCAAAGTCCACACCAGCCCGTTTATCTGTGAAGGCCTCTCCCAACCGTAGGTCTGCTTCAGCTGTGAAGACCACTCCAAACCGTAGGTCTGCTTCAGCTGTGAAGGCCACTCCAAACCGTAGGTCTGCTTCAGCTGTGAAGACCACTCCAAACCGTAGGTCTGCTTCAGCTGTGAAGGCCACTCCAAACCGTAGGTCTGCCTCAGCTGTGAAGGCCACTCCAAACCGTAGGTCTGCCTCAGCTGTGAAGGCCACTCCAAACCGTAGGTCTGCTTCAGCTGTGAAGGCCACTCCAAACCGTAGGTCTGCTTCAGCTGTGAAGGCCACTCCAAACCGTAGGTCTGCTTCAGCTGTGAAGGCCACTCCAAACCGTAGGTCTGCTTCAGCTGTGAAGGCCACTCCAAACCGTAGGTCTGCTTCAGCTGTGAAGGCCACTCCAAACCGTAGGTCTGCTTCAGCTGTGAAGGCCACTCCAAACCGTAGGTCTGCTTCAGCTGTGAAGGCCACTCCAAACCGTAGGTCTGCTTCAGCTGTGAAGGCCACTCCAAACCGTAGGTCTGCTTCAGCTGTGAAGGCCACTCCAAACCGTAGGTCTGCTTCAGCTGTGAAGGCCACTCCAAACCGTAGGTCTGCTTCAGCTGTGAAGACCACTCCAAACCGTAGGTCTGCTTCCACTATGAAGGCCAGCCCAGGGAGTGCATCATCTGTTCGAATTTCTATGACACCTGCAAAGAGTACTCCTGATCGCAGATCTGTGTTTTCACCGAAGTCTAAATCATCTTACACTTCAGCCCGTTTATCTGTGAAGGCCTCTCCCAACTGTAGGTCTGCTTCTCTCCTAAAGGCCTCCCCAAGCACCAGGAGTGCATCATCTGTTCGAATTTCTGAGACACCTTCAAAGAGGTCCCCTGACCGCAAGTCTGTATCACCAGCAAAGTCCACACCAGCCCCTTTATCTGTGAAATCCTCGCCAGTCCGTGTATCTCAGTCAGCTGTGAGATCCTCACCGGCCCACATGTCTCTGTCATCTGCAAAGTTCACGCCATCTCATTTGTCTGTATCAGCTGCGATGTCCATACCATCCCCCAGGTCTATGTCGGCTGTGGGGACCACTCCGGGCCGCAGGTCTATGTCAGCTGTGGGGACTACTCCAGATCGCAAGTCTGCTTCGCCTTTGAAGGCCACACCGAACACTATGTCATCTAGGAAGTCTTCTGTCAACAATCGCTCTGCATTTGCTGCGATTGTCTCCCCAAGACACATGAGAGCAACATCTGCCTTGGTCAGCCCTGTAAAATCAACTGCTCAAATTCTTAATCAATCTACTTCTTCTGTTAATATTCCTAGTTTCTCATCCAATAGGATTATTTCATTCTGTGACACTTCTACACCTCTTCATAAGGTAGAATCATGTGTGGTGGATACTCCGATCTCTCCAGTGACAAATGCTGACAACACTGCTAGTTTGAAAGATAATGCAAATAATTCAGCATCAAAACCGCACTATGTGAGGAAGTCTCTCTTCGAGTCTAATTTGTCATATAATGTCAATGAAAGACCAAGAAGAAAATCTGCTGGCTTATTACTCTCACGTATGCGTGCTGCCGAGAAGGAACTGAAAATGTCTTCTAATGGGTCGAGCGCATTTAAAAAGAAGAAGACTCATGTGCCGAAAACGACATATACTGCAAAGAAGGCGAATATAGGGTACAGTAAATTTAAACAAGTTACGTCACGTTCAAAGGTTCTTGGAGGCAGAAAAAAACTTGAAGGAACATTGAAGTTAGATACCACACCAGGTAAGTTTCTTAAATTCTGTTTTTGAATAGTTGTGTAGTTTAATCAAGATTAAATTTGATTCATGAAAGAATTATTAGGAAAAAACATTGAAGCAAAATTATCAGGTACTGTATATACACAATTTTTTGTGTGAAGTTATACATCTTTGCATGATTACTCTTTACAGTATTTTGTAATCTCTTGGATTTTATTTCAATTAACTCATCACTAAATTATTGATGGTTCATTATTGGTTTCAGGAAGTGGTTTTATTCATATGTATGTCCATATTTTAAACTTTTTATTCTATTATAATTGAGTTGAATTTTAATTTTCAATAACTACAATACTGCAATTTACCTTGTGTTAATTTCTGTTATATTTTCTAACACTTGTTCTAGTAACTTCAAATTTCCCCAATACAAGTTTAATTCACATTCCTGAGCTTGCTTACCATTTATTTAGGCTGTAGTATAGATTTATTTCCTTTTATTATAATGTTATATCTGTTTGTATTAGACAAGAAGAAAATTGCTGCATTATTGCAGTGCCATAAATCTGGCAGGCTTTATTCTGAAGTTCTCAAGAGCAAGCCACAAAAGTTAAATAATTCTATATCGAAGAGGCATTCAAATAAAGAGGTAAGTTTTACTTTCTACGTTAACTTTACTCAACAACTAAGAAGCTAAATACTAGTCCAATTGAAGTTTATTAACCATTTAGTACACTTTGGAAGATTTAGATAGTTGTGTGTCAACTCAATGTGCAGTGGGGTAGACAGGAACTCGCTTTACTCTGGTCTTTGTTGTTGTTCTATTTTTTGCTGATACCCCTGCCAGGAGAAAAACGTAATGGCCATTGTAACTGTTTATGTTGGATTCTGTATCAGTATGATGGTGTTATCAGAATTTTTTATTATTATTCATGTATTTGAGTTAGTCACCAGAATTGTATCAAGGTACAAACATTTTCTCGAAGTGGGGTCTTAAATATACAAATTTAAAATAATTATTGTGGATAACAGTTGTTGGTAATATAATACAGTAATTAGATCCTCAGCATTGCTTCCTTTTTTTGATAAGATTTCTTGTGTTGCTACATTGTTAGTATTACCCAGAAAGCATGGACATAGTTTTCTGTCCTCATCCTTGAGGTCCCTATTTCGTATAACAAAAAGTATATAAATACAAACCTTATTGTGCAAGTTCTCTATTCTCAGTATTGCAAGCTGAGCTGTACAAAGAAATGTATTTCCTGATATGTTCATATGGCTTATTATGTGTATGCTAACTTTTCAAATGTGTAGGAAGTTCATTTATTCTTATTTCAGGTTTCAACACCTTCAAAGGGCAGGAGAGCAAGAATTTTTTCCTCTAGTGGAGCTAGCAACTCAGCTGCATCAGCAACACCAACAGAATGTGTACCAAATTCTCATAGGTTTACAGATGTTCAATATTCACCTCTACGTACACCGTGGCTAGAGGTTTTGTCAAGTTCACAAAATTCTTTGCCCGAAAATTTATATTCTTCTAAAAGCTTGAGCAAGCGTAAAAGTGTCAGTTTCTCTCCTTCTCCACAAATATTGACCTCTATGTTACCCAATAACCTTAGTACTAGTAGTGCAACTACACACCAGGATTCAAATGAAATTCAGGAAATGGCTGAACGATTGTTTGAGCCTAGAAGAGACTTGTCAGATACTGGTAGTTCATCTGTAAGGGCAAGTTCGAAGAGGAGTTCAATGAGTATGTTTGAGGTTACGCCAGAAGTTTCATTGGAAACATTTGTATCACCTGTCAGTAGTATAAAAAAATCTTATTCTGCATCAAATGTGAAGAGAATGTTGGGAACTCCTAGGGTAAAACAGTTTCCAAATAATGACTCTTTGGATTTTCAAGGTGTGAAAAATCTCTTAAAAACTCCCAAAGACACTATGTCACCGAATTTGAAAGGATTGAAAACCCTAGTGCAAACTCCACTTCAGCAGAAATCTCCAAGTAATGATTTATCTGATGTTCGAGGAGTTAAAAGGCTACTTAAAACTCCTAGGGAAAAAATTTCACCCGATTTGAAACAGTTGAAAACCCTGGTGCAAACTCCTCATAAGCAGAGATCACCAAATAATGATTTAACTGATATTTGTGGTGTCAAAAGACTGCTAAGGTCTCCAATTGAAGCTATTTCACCCGATTTGAGGGGTTTGAAAAAGCTATTGCGTACTCCTTCTAAGCAGAAATCGCCAAAAAATGACTTGTCAGATTTCTCTGGAGTGAAAAGGTTGCTAAAAACACCTAAGGAACCAGTTACACCTGACTTCACAGGACTAAAGCAAGTGTTTGAAGTGCAATCTGCTCAAAAGTCATTCAGAAAAAATGATCTTACTGAACAGAAGAGTCCACGGAGAACAAGAAGGAATTTTAGCAATAAAACTGAGAAGGCTGAAGCTAATTTTGTTAATGATATACCAGATAAAGAGGACACAGTTGGTAGAATGCAGAAGGATGACATGAGAAATTCTGATATTTCATCAGACCAGTTGAATGCTTCGGTGGAAAGGCCCGCTCGGAGGACAAGAAACAATTTAAAAACCAAAGAAATTGTAGAAAATGGAGATGTGAGTAAAGATGACATGGTTCCGAAAGGTAAAAAACCATTGAAAGATCAAATTGAAGTTGATCCTTCTGCTACAACTGAGGGTAAAGACAGTATCAAGAAAGTTGGGAGATCAATGAGAGGGGCTAAACAGAGTTCAAATAGATTATCAGAAGAAAAAATTAATCTTCCTGAACAGAGGAGTCCAAGGAGAACAAGAAGGAATCTTAACAATCAAACTGACAAGGCTAAAGCTAAATTTGTAAATGACACACCAGATAAAGAGGACACAATTGTTTCATCAGACCATGTTAGTGCTTCGGTGGAAAGGCCCACTCGGAGGACAAGAAGAAACCATTTAAAAACCAAAGTAATTGTAGAAAGTGGAGATGTGAGTAAAGATGACGTGGTTCCGAAAGGTAAAAAACCCTTGAAAGAGCAAATTGAAGTTGATCCTTCTGCTACAACTGAGGGTAAAGACAATATCAAGAAAGTTGGGAGATCAATGAGAGGGGCTAAACAGAGTTCAAATAGATTATCAGAAGAAAAAATTAATCTTCCTGAACAGAGGAGTCCAAGGAGAACAAGAAGGAATGTTAACAATCAAACTGACAAGACTCAAGCTAATTTTGTAAATGACACACCGGATAAAGGGGACACAATTGTTTCAAAGCGTGGTAGAATGCAGAAGGACGACATGAGAAATTCTGATATTTCATCAGACCAGATTAATGTTTCAGTGGAAATGCCAGCTCGGAGGACAAGAAGAAACAATTTAAAAACCAAAGAAATTGTAGTTGATCCTTCTGTTGGGAGATCAATGAGAGGGGTTAAACAGAGTTCAAATAGATTATCAGAAGAAAAAGTGAATCTTCCTGAACAGAGGAGTCCAAGGAGAACAAGAAGGAATCTTAACAATCAAACTGACAAGACTAAAGCTAGTTTTATAAATAACACACCAGATAAAGGGGACACAATTGTTTCCAAGCATGCTAGATTACAGACTGACGAGATGAGAAAATCTGAGGTTTCATCAGAACATATCAATGCTTCAGAGGAAAGGCCTCTGCGGAGGACAAGAGTAAACAATTTAAAAAACAAAGTAACTGTAGAAAGTGCAGATCAACACGGAAATGCAAAATCACAGGCAGAGAATAAAAATTCTAAAACTGCGGATGTGGCACTTGCCAGGACAACTAGGAAGAGGAGAACAGAAGACAGTAATACACCCAAGGGTAAAAAATCTAGGAAGCTGTCAAAGTGAGTGCATTTGTTTGATTCGTCTTTTATTGTTTGTAATTTTTATAGTAAAGTTGATAGCATGTGTTCCATTTATAATTTATGCAGCAGGTTTTGTACACACTTTGTTTGATTTTATTTATCTTTTTGTTTAGATCTCCTGAATTTTCGCCTCCATTGGCAGCCAGGAGGACACGTAGGGCAGTTGCTAAAGCACTGTAATTGTAAAATTGATAATTTGTCACATGGCATAAGTTGTGGATATTTTATGCTAGTGACTTATTTTTAGAATGTTTGTATGTATACACATCTATTTTAATATTTGTATATAACTTTTTTATTTGTACATACATTGAATAACAATTGTGTATATAGTGATTAATAATAATGTATAACAACTTTCTTTTATTTTAAAAATATTATCTTTTGAGATATGTTTTGTTTATATATACTGTATTTTTAAAATGTCTTACACCTTTTAACATTTTACTGTAACCATTTAAATGTTGATTTTTATTTTAACACAAGTGCAATTGAAGTTTGTAATTTAAAATAAAGATAGTTGTAGAAAAAATTCTTTTTAATATACTTTTTTGATTCCCAAGCTTTGTAACTTGACATGCTGTCTTATAGTTAAAGCTAGCAAAACATTTGGTTACACAGTAGCATCAGGATTTATGAAAGTTAAATTATATTGACATTTCTGTAAATTTTATGCAAATGATCCAGTTGTTAGCACTTGTCAAAGTTTGTAATTGACAGAAGCAAACTGTTTTAAAATAGAATTTTTAAAAAAATACTCGGGTTGGTTGGGTGAAAAGTTTTTCAGTAACTCGCCCCTGTGATGGTATGCTTTGTCAGATATGTGTGTGTGGTGTCATGTGTAGCTTTCTAGCAAGGCTGGATTTAGACTATGCTATTTAAAATATGGGGCCCTTAATAAGTACAGGTAATTGTATTTTGGTTATAAATGTGATTTTTGTATATGTTAAGGGTCAAACTGAAATGAAAATTAGCAGAATATTGATAATGAAATAAATTAACAGAAAATCATTTTTATTATTAAATTGAGAAGAGACCAAAGTGGCTTTACAAAGGGTTAGGACGCATAGAATGCTGGTTGCCAGCGCTGTAAGCTGGAGGAAATATCTTTGTATTTTCAAGTGGAGGCAGCCACAAAGAAAGAGTCAGAACTTCTATATCTGCGCCAGGCGCCCACCAGTGGCAGTGGGAGGCCTTCTGTGGATTCAATACTTTACATTAATTTTGGATGTGATTGATGACAAGCAATTGTGTATATTATTATAATTATGGGTGGAATCCAGGAAAGTTAACCAATAAATTTATAGCAGGTAGGTGCAAAGTACGAACTCTACTCTTAATTTTTATAATAGTTATTAATGTCTAAGTTTAAATAAGGCAAAAAACTGACAAAAAAATTAGTGAAACATAAACTAATTTAAAATAGACTACATGTTTCAGTCCTAATCTGGACCCTCTTCAGATTGAACTGACTAGGATCCAGATTGGGACCAAAACGTAGTTTTTAAATTATAGTTTTATGTTAGACTTTTTTTGTGTGTTTTTGGCCCTACTTAAAATAATATTTGAACATAATTACTAATTCATTATTTGTTATAGAAGATAAAAACATGTATGCAATTGTTATATAATGTGTTTACTATCTTTTGACAGCTTTGGCCATATTAATTATAAAATTTCCTTTTTTAACAATTACAGACTGGTAAAATATATTAATTTTCTTGCTATCATTTGATAATAAACTTTTATTATTAATTAATATTTCATTGAAATTTCTTTTATGTTGACAATTTATAAATTAGATATATAAAGTAACTATAATTTCCTTTTCTTTCTGACTAAAATTCATTTAATAATGTTTTACAATTACTATTTATTTGTTCATAAAAGAATTAAAACGAATGACATAAGTAGTATTTTATTTTTTTAGTTACCCTAAAATGAAAAACTAATACATCTTATCTATCATCTTTAATATGATTTGCATTGGAAAAGTTGTAGATTACTATGTTGAACTAAACTTTCTCACATTTAAATATTTTGTATTATCTATACCAACAAATATTGAAATATCTGTCTGCCTCGAATAGACTCCAAAACGGCTTAACAGGTTTCAATGAAAATTTGAAGGATTGAAACATAAATCTTGACTTAAATATTTGTAAGCCTAATTTTGGCAGCATGAGAGATGGCGAGCTTTTTCACTCCATCTATTGTTGCAACTGGAGTTTTGTTGGAGGTCACAGCATTGTTATTGAGACAATTTTTAGTTCAGACACAGGACTGTCAACTAATGTTCCTTTTTAGTTGCACACACATTTGTAAACCTGTAATGAGATAAAATTAATGCTTGTTGATTGTTACACAACCTAAATATCCGTCCTAACGAAGTCGCGGAAATAGCTAGTCTGTATTCATTGTAATATTTTATTCAATGAATGTGACGAAAGCTGCCCATAATTTGTAAAGAAAAGTATATAATGTGACTGGATACATTATTATATTTCATAATACTTTATATGAAAACGACGTTAAGAAATTGTTATATTTTGTTTGTTTTTATAATTATAGAAGACAAACTGAGGAAAAATTGAAAGTATTTACATGATCAGTTTTCCTCACTCGAAGAATTCGGCGCGGGGACATTACGTGGCGATAAACAACAATATCGTGGACACTTGTTTCAAATAAGTTATTTTATACAAATACACATCTTATATTAATAAAATGAAAACCAGCCTATATATCAGAAAAAAAAGTGATATAAACTTTATTAACAGTAGTTCGTTCACGACGTTACGTTCCTAAATTTTAGAACCTCATCTTGTACGATTATAATAAAAATTAATAATTAAATTATGTTATAAATTAAAATGGTTAAAACTTTTGTAGCGCATGTCGCACAAGCGACGAGGCTGAAATAACAGGTAAAAAGAATTACTCATAAGCGTGTTGTGAGTTCCAGAATTACAATGGTAAACTTTAACAATGAGTGAATTCTGTCTAGAGAATTATCAGAAGTTGTGCAAAACACCAACATGTACATTTCTAATAATCCTGACGTAATATTCAGTGAATCTGCCAAAGGAATTTGACTAAATAGTTTTATAAAGACAAATGAATACATAAAATTTGCAATAAAAATTAAATCCATTACTTTAATTATTGATCAATTAGAAATTAACTTGAAAAGACTTGTGGACAGTAGCACTTTTAACCCCTAGTTTTTAACTTCTGATAATATTGCCAGAGCCTATGCTCTAGCATATAATTTATCTTTCAGAATTATCGTTTCTTCTACTAGCAGCCATAACATTTCTATATTTTTATGTAATTCTCTTAATGAGGAAAATAATTTTAATGTCAAAACGTCTTTTAAGTTTTTTGACCATTAAAACCTCACTAATGATCATGTTTTCTTATCATTAGACGAAGTGTTTTTTAATTTTTACCCCATGCATCAATTATACCAAGTTTTAAAAATAGATGGGATAACTACTTTTCCAAATTGACAAAAATTATTTTATCAATTCTTATCTCAATAAATGTAATTATAAATTCCACTTATTTTTCGTTCAATAACAGTTACTATCACGAAATCATTGGTTCTACCTTGGGAATTTTCCTTTGTAGTTTTTTCGCGCAAATTATGAGAGATTTGGAAGCCTTGTGTATGACATCTTTAGATTTAAAACCACTGAGATATTTCAAGTATGATGACTTTTTTGTATCATCCTCAGATTCCACATAAACCATTTGCTCAATACTTTTAATAATTACAACCCTGAAAGAAACTTTACAATTGAAATTGAAAAAGATCACTCCGTCAATTTTCTTGATGTTTTGGTTATTGTTTCTATCAATAAAATAGTTACCAATTGCTATCAAAAGATCTACTTACTCAGGAATAATTTAATTCCATGTCAAATCAGCCATTATTCCATAAGATAGTATGGTTTATAATTTAATAAATAGGGACGTCAAATTATAACGTCAGCGCTATCATAAATTTAATCTGGGAAAAGTATAAATGGTGTTCTTCTTAATATTTTACAAATACATTAAAATTGGGTTGACTAAGATTAATATGAAATTAATAATTTACCCGCAAAATTACGCAGTAAGAAATAATACAAACTTATTTACTTATGGTTTAAGGAATTATGATATCCGAATTATCTTAAAATCTTAGAATAATTTAAGTTATGTTAAAATATTAAAAATAAAATTAATTATTTCGGTACAAATAGGCTATACACCAAATTATCTGTTTTGATTGTACTTACAGTTATATTGGTCAAACTGTGCGCACATTTAATATCCGCATTAACGGGACTTGAAAAAAATAAAATTCAATGTAAAAAATTATTCAGTTTTTTGGAAGCATATATATTGAAACAACCATAAGAGTTATTAGAAAAATATTATAATTTCAGATGTAAAATATAATATTTATTTTAGACTGATGAGTGAGGTGCATCACATCAGAAAAATTCGGCTATTATTATTATTAAAAAAAGACAAGTAATTTAAATAAATTTAAATCGCTACTTTTATAAAATTTATGTTTCACTCGCGGATAAAAATTTCGATTTTTATTCTGAACACAAAACTATCGTGAGTTATTGTTACTAATTGTAAAATTAATAAATAATTTGGCATCTTTAAATATTAATGAAAAGTCCAGATAATTTGTCATAAAAACGCAGCTTAATATTTGTTTCAATAAACCTACGACACTTCGTTCATATTTGTGGAATTCATCATGTAAATTATAATTGGAAAACATATATTTAAACGCAAACGTGTTTTTTTTTGGTCGTGTTCTTTGTCCAGCGACGTTTAACAGCCTCATGGTCGCAAATGTATTTAATACAAATAAACTTTGTGCTGACGAATTGACTGGACTTGTATATATTTTTCTGTTATTTGTGCCTCTTCGCTTGTGGAACATGCAATTTCATCCGTTTTAATTCGGTGGGTAAATTTTTATTTTAAAAGAAAATTGTATTGTACATAATATATTGTAAATAATTATTTTATATTTTTAGTTTTATTCACTTTAGATAAGGTTCAAAATTTAGGAACGAAATGTCTTGTACGATCTGCTGTTATTATCTTAAATTTTTCTTACTTATAGCTTGTTATACTATTAATGTTTTACATACTCTCGGGTATTGTACCTGATTAAGTGTTTAGGAATACATTTTAAAATTTTGATTAATATTAAATTATATGTCTTGTAATGTTAAGTAAGTTTCGCGCCGAATGGTCCCATCCCGCCCATAGGACGCCACGCACCATACGAACATTTTTAGCAACTATTTCCTAATATTCACAATTATATTACCCGTAAGTAAATTCCTCTTTTTCGCGGAAGCCTTCCTTGCCTGTGCTATGCTACCATCCCTAGTTATTTAGATTTATTGTTGTTTCCATTAATCCTCGATTGAGGAAATAGGATACGTCATACATTAAAAATTAATAATGAACAAAATAAAGTACATAATTAAAGACAAATAAAGTTAAAATAAATTAGTTAAAGAAAGTGTATATAGACAAAAGTCAATATAAACACAACACGGACACACACTGGGAAACACAAACAAGCACACACTGAGGAACACGTAATGGAGTTTTAACTACTTGGACCAGGAAACTGTCCTTCCCTCTGTCGTAGCTCCAGGCAATACATGAAACAAACTAACAAAAGAGCAGAAAAAACTGAATACAAATTTTAAGATATGTGATGTGCTATTTTATAACGCAGCTCATTCAACACTTTTTGCAGGAACCTTGATTTAAATACTAGAAGGACGATTAAAAAAATCCTGTACCGAGTAAAACGAGCCATTTAAAAGAATAGTTTTACTCTGCTTCACGAAGATTTTGTTGGTGCTATTTTTAACCTCTGGCGGAAGGCTGTTGTATAAAATTATCCCGGTATTGTGAATACTTTTCTGGTGTAGAGCAAGGCGATGCTTGTCCGACCTTAGAGCTGAACGATTTCTAGTCGCGTATTCATGAAACTCGCCATTTGTTTGAAACAAATTAGTGTTTCGCTTTACAAACTTTAATATTTCATAAATATATACGCTGGGTTAAGTAAGTATTTGCAAACTATTGAAGAAAGTTTTGCAACTCGATCTAGAATTCGTGCTAGAAAGTATCCTAATTGCACGCTTTTGCAACTTAAATATTTCATTTCTCCTGGAGCAGTTTCCCCAATTAGAGATTCCATAGCTCATAATTGAATGAAATTAAGATACCAAACATGATTTACATAGATAAAAAATTTGAAGTTCGCAGTTTGAGAAAAGGATTAATAGAGGGAAAACCAAGGTAATGGAGTGTAGTTGGGAAACAGTGAAATAACAAAGGGTGTTAGATTGGGAAGGGATATTTTGAAGGAAGTTAAGAAATTCTGGTACTTGGGAAGCGTAATAACTAGGGATGGTAGAAGTATAATAGACATGAAAAGTAGTATATCATAGGCAAGGAAGAGTCGCGAAAAAGAGGTATTTACCTACGGGTAATATAAGTGTGAATATTAGGAAATCGTTGCTAAAAATGTTCGTATGGAGCGTGGCGTTATCTGGGTGCGAAACGTGGACGATAGGAGTTGGGGAAAGGAAAAGAATAGAAGCCTTTGAAATGTGGTGCTATAGGCGAATGCTGAAAATCAAATGGCTGGATAGAATCACAAACGAGGAAGTTCTAAACAGAATTGGGGAAAAGCGAACAATACGGAGGACGTTGACCAAGAGAAGGGATACATTAATAGGCAACGTTTTAAGGCATGAGGGTCTTGTAAAATTAGCATTAGATCAAAGTGTGTGGGGTAAGAACAGAAGAGGGAGGAAAAAGATGGAATACGGTAAGCAGATTAGGGAGGATGTGGTACCTGTGTACAAATGTAGAGGCTTGCGCAGGATAGGTTAGCGTGGAGGATTGCATCAGACCAGGTTATTACTGATTTCGACGACCACAACAACAAAAACATATATTAATTATGTTTTAGCAGTGTGAATGTCTACATATATTTCAAAGACGTTATACTGCACACTCGTTATCGCTAATGCAGTCTGCCGTTTTTTGTCCTTAACATATTTTGTTTCTGTCTGGAATGAGAAATGCACTACCCAACACTACCCCTTAAAACTCAACAAACGGTTTCCTTTCGGTTCTGCGGACAATTGAGCACTGCCTCTTCAGTGTTACGACTGTATGTAAATTTTAAAAGAGCAATTGTAGACTGAATAATTTTCCTCCAGCGGTTTTCACGACGAGGTCCTATTAAATAGTTGTTTTATTTAATTTTTCTGTATTAATCCACTGTTGGAGAAAAGGACTAGTTGTGTTTTTTTTTACTAAACACGGACAGAGCAAGAAATGTTGTTTAATTAAATCAGTGACAAAACCATTTCAACTGCATCATTTATGAGCCAAGTAAACGTTTTGCGTTTTCTTAAAAAATATATTGGATGACTTCGAATTAACTGTTGCAGGAAAAACTATTCGCAACAAATTGTTTGGAACAATAACGAGTTTATTATAGTAGGAAAGGTGAAGTATTAGGGAAAAGATAACTGAGGTTGAGGCTTATTCGAACGTCAGTCTTTGCGGACGGTGATGTTTGCTTCTTCTTAGAGTAGTAAATGAATCATCTTCAGCGGTTGTTATCTTGGTCACGTAGTAGAAGACTCGAGGCGCGAAGGGCAGTCTGGTTGGAACACACGTCGCCCCATTAGTCGAGGTTGATCCTCCAACGGTCTGTGTATCGCGGGGACCAAAACTGCCATCGGGGGCGCAAGCTTCGGTTGCGCCAATTTTCTTTCCGAGTCAGCGTTTACAGGTCAAGATTTGAGAAACCTGAAAAATGGATTTTTATTGAGGTAAGTTGACTACTTAATGATGTAGGTGAGAATAATTTTGTGCAATTTAGACATTCGTCTCTAAAAATATTTAAGACATATCAGTTAAGTACTTGAAATCTTTGGGATAGCGTATGTAAAGTTCTGCTCCACGAGAATGGCCAAGGAACTGGTTAATAAAACTTCTTCCTAAGAGTACCATATATCGTGAGCGAGACACTCACTTGTATCAGTTATTCAATTTTTTTAACCATGTGATTCACTTTATTTTTTGGACGTTCTGTGAAAGAAAAAAAGCTTAGCAGATTTGGGATTCGTTAAACATATAATTATTGTATCGTTTTAAACCAAATTTCTATTGGATTTAGGCCAGATATTACAAATTTATTCCTATTAAATATTCTGTCATCTAGCAGCTCCTTCCACTTGGTCTGCAAATTTCCTTCTTCACAATTTCATCTTCTTTATTTATCACCGAATATATTCTTTCTCCCTCAATCCAATATCATCTGCACTCTTCTTCCCGGACCATTCATTTGTATTTTATGATGTCATGCAGTGAACAATTTTTACTTTGTGTGTCTCCTGTCCAGTTTTCCTTTCAAGGTGAATATCTTGTCATTAACTCTTCTTGGAGTCCCTTAATAAATTAGCACAGCTTTTCTCTTCTTCTCAAGTTGTAAAGATAATGTTTGCATCAGTCTGTGAAATTGTTTCCATTGGCATGAGTATGCATATGCTTGTACAGCTGATGAAAATCCTAATGAGCTAACCACTGAAGAAAATTTTGATTTGCAGAATGAAGAAGTAAGGGTCATTCCATGTCAAATCACCAAGAAAATACCTGAGGCTCCCACTTGACCCTTTCTAAATTTAATGAAATTTGGGATGAAGTAACCCTAAACCCATTATAAGAAACCTTAAACTTTAAGCTTTCACCAAAGGTTGAACAGTTTCAGGTTGAGACTACGGGCATTCAGATTAAATACATTTATAGCAAGTGGTGCTAGGTCCAAACAATTTAAAGGAAATGAAGCAATTAAAAATATGTCATTGTAGTTGCTCCATTTCAAGAAAATTTTTACCCATAGACAATGTTTAACCTTGGAAGAACCTGTTAAAAATATCCATAGAAATTAGATAAGCCTAAATTGATTCCTAAAACACTACTGACAATTAGAATTACAACATGTGAAATATATATGAGAGATACAACAAGATGTTATATGCAAATGAATGTTTTTAGCATAGTGGGACCCTGCAATTTTGTGTTGGAACCACACCAAAATTGCCAGAATCATCTTCACTAGACACTTTTTTAAATTTGCTACCAGAGCATTGATAGATGGGCAAGAACCTACATTTACCAGTATTCAATAGCTTTTTAATTTAAAATTGTTCTTTTAATAGCATAGGAAGGGAATTGAAAAAAGGGGGGTGGGGGTGAAGGTAGAGGAAGGTAGCCAAGGGTTTACTATGGCCCTGCAGGCTATCTATAGTTTAAGGATCCTACCCTGTATTACACCTCAAAGAGATACAACCATAGAAAGCCTGCATCAGGTAGGTTGGGCTTTTGGGTACTATTCTCATGCCCTTCCGAATGACAGATGAGATTCATGTGGGGTTGCAGCATTTCGTTCTCAATGTGTCTGCCAGTTTTAGGGGGCTGTTGGCCAACTGATACCATAGGATCAGCAGATAACTTGCCATATGCCCAAGATCTTCGACCCCATTATATACACCTCCTAAAATAGATGAAGCTGCCTCGGCACACGAGAACTTTGATAAAACCAGAGAGGCATCACCAAAGGTAAGCCACACAATCAATCTGAGGAGAAATTCCTGTGAGTTTTCCAATTTCATGTGAAAACTGTATTTATTGATAATTTCTACTCATCATACATGTGAGCCAAGAGAAGAGCACGAAAAAAAAATTACCAAAAAAATTAATTCCAGATGTGTTTATACAGTTGTTCATGCATGCGCTAACTATGTAATTGTACTGGAAGTTCATTTTAAATAGACATTTGATCTTATTTCATTTCAGGTTTCAACACCTTTGAAGTCCAGGAGTGCAGGAATTTCTTCCTCAAGTGTGACGAGGAACTCAGTTGCATCAGTAACACTGAAAGAACATTTATCAAATTCTTGTTGCAGATATTCAGTAATTCCCCATTCACACAGAAGTAAATTTGAAAACAAGAAATTTCAAAGTACAGTGTCCAGGAACAGAAACATTGCATTGGAGACTAGTTGCTGTTAATAAGATGCCTTTGAAGAAAGAAAACTCTTTACAAATTGAATATGATACCGCTGCTTAAACTGAGAGTAAATATAGTATTACCAAAGTTGGGAGAACAATTGGGGAAAAGAAACAGAGTTCAAACAGATTATCAGAAGAAGTGATTAATCTTCCACAACAGAATATTACACGGAAAACTAAAAGATTTGTTAATCCAAAAACTGTAGTCATGGATGATAATATTATAAATTCAATACTGGAAGAAGAGGGTATAAGTTTTTCAATACTGGAAGAAGAGGGTGTAAGTTTTGCAAAATATATTAAAATGCAGAAGGGTGAGAGAAGGAAACAAGATACTTCATTAGACTTGATTGCATTTTCTGATGAAAGGCTTCCACAAATGACAAGAAGAAACCATTTAAAAAATAAAGAAAGTGGAAATGAACAAACACCTGAAACTGTGATTAATGAAGAAATTATCAGAAATTTCAGAGGGAAGAAACAAAAGTCTGACAATTCAACAGAACTGTTTCATGTCACTGAAGCCAACTTATTTGAAATGGAGACTGCAAAAGGTGCCAGGTCCAAAAGGAGAAATATTGCTTCAAAGACTGTTATTAGTAATCCTGATGCTGAAGTAAAGTCTTTGCAGAAAAAACTGAGAAGAATAGTGAAGAAAGGAGGCGCCATAGGTAGTGAAGGTGATAACAGCTTTGCTATAAGTGAGGGTAAACAAGATATTGTTCCCAAAATAACAAACACCATACAGGACATAAAACCTACTTCAAACAGAATACCAGAAGAATTTCTTAACCTTCCTCAAAAAAGAACTCTGCGAACTAGAAGAAATATGAACATTGAGAATGTAGAGACTGAAGATAATTGCACCAGCAAACCAAAATCTAACGAGAGCGCAATTGTTATCAAGCATGCAAGAGTACAGAAGGATAATAAACAAAATTCTGGCATTTCATCAAAACTTTCACAGAGGACAATGAGAAGCAATATAAAGAAGCAACAAATTGTAGAAAGTGAATATGATAATCGCACCTCTGAAACTGTGTGCAAAGACAACGTTGTTCCAAAAGTTAGAACACTGAGAGAGAGGAAGCAAATTTCATACAAAGAGCAAAATAATATAATTGAAGACATGGCACCACAAAGAAAAAGGAAAAATATGAAGAATGAAGTTATTAAAAATGAAGCTAATCTCAATTCAAAGAAACAAAATAAAGATAATGTATCTGTTAAAATAAATCCAAAATCAAAGCCAGATAATAAAGAAAATGTCACACTTGTCAGGAAAACAAGAAAAAGGAAAGTGAAAGACAGCAACACGCCCAAGGGGAAAGAATCTAGGAAACAGTTAGAGTAAGGACACTTGTTTACTTTAACTATGATTAAGTTTAAATTTTGAAGTAGATAGCATGTTAATGAACAAGTATTTAGCAGACAATTTGTTTGATTCAGTTTTTAATTTTTTTGTCTAGCACTCCGGAAACTTCACTTCCATTGGCAGTTGGGAGGAGTCGTAGGACAGCTGCTAATGCACTGAAATCCTAAAAATTATAATTTTATTTGTAAGATAAAATGTCTTAAGAGTTCAAAATTCTGTTGTAATATTTGCATATAACCTTATAAGTTTGTATATTATTTTTAGAATATTAGATTAAAACTACAGTAAATAAGATATGGGAGGGAATCTGGTATTCCTTCATACATAGACAACAAACTTTAACCCATTAAATTAACTTCTGAATGGGGGTTATAAAACATTTCATTTTATTAACAGTTGCAATATCTGACCATTGGAAAATAAATAAGACATCAGCCTATTTGTAAGAAAATATATATATATATTAGACAGTACCAACACTGCTGTGTTCCTTAATTTAGAAACTTGTAATGTCATTTTAAATGATAACCACATCTTATGAGGCTCCAAATTTAAGAAACTCAACATAGTGGTACTATTGTGTATTAAAAGTTTATTTATTATTAATGTTTTTCTGATGAATAGGTTGACACATTATTTGTTAAATTTTCATTATTATCTGAACAGTTTTTTTATGTAAAGCTAAAAGGCCTAGTAAAATGTTTAATTTGAAAGAGATTAAACTTTTACATTTTGTAGTATTTATATTTGCTGAATTTTTAAGTCTTATAACTTTTAATATTTGAATGTTAATTTTTATTTTAACTACAGTGCTATTGAATATTGTCTTTAAAATAATGCTACTCTTGGGGAATTGTTTTGCTTTTAAATTCTTTAGTCCTCAAGTCAACTCATTGTAGTGTTACAGCTAGCCAAAAATTTATTTTTATTTCTCTAGCTTATTATTAAATTACTTATTACATTTTTATTGTTATGTGAACAGTTTTTAATGGAAAGCTAAAAGGCTATGTAAATGTTCAATTTTAAAGATAGACTGTAGTGTTCATATTAACTGAAATTTTAAAATGATTTACAACTTTTAATATTTTAATGTAACCACTTAAATGTTAATTTTTATTTTAACCAGAGTGCAATGAAATTTTAAATTAAAATAAAGCTAGTCTTTGGTAATTGTTTTGCTTTTACATTATTTAGACACCAGTCTACTCAATGTAGTTTTTCTGTAGTTACAGCTAACCAAAAATTTGGTTACTCCCTAGTATTATGATATGTTGAATTTGAAAGATATTCTACATTCCTTTAAATTATAGAATGATGATCCAGTTGCTAATACTTCCGTCACAAAGTTTCTTATTGGCAACTACACATGTGGTTTGAAAATAGAAATTTTTTAAATACTCATGAAGATTATTTTATGTAATGGCTCAGTAACAGTTATCGCTGTAGTGATATAAGGGGCTATTACAAGTAAAGTATTGTAGGCTCCATATACCCTGTTCACATCTTCGGCATTATAAACACCCACCATTATATTCCTGATGTTTTATGGCCTGTGCCCTATTTTTGATGCTTTTCATGAAGTTACCTATCAACAGGACAATGCACAACTGCATGTTTATGTGCCACTGTGACCTTCCTGAACATGTTCAACTGTTGTCCTGGCTAAAATTGTCTCATCATCTCTCACCAATTGAAAACATCAGGTCAATGGTTGCAGAGCAATAGGCAAGCCACCATACTCGTCATATTCACTACATTCAATAAACTGTGGCACAGAGGCTGTGTAGACTTAACTTCTATGACCAGACATAAGTGCAGAGGTGTCTTTCCTGGGCATCTGAAAAGTTAATTACTTGCTTACCCACTATAAGCCATGTGTCTTATAAATGTTCTGTTATTAACATTGCTTCCTGGTGTAGCAACTCTAATGGTCACTATTGTATTTCATTATTTATTATTGTTGCATAACAAAATAAACAGCAGCAAATTGATGTTCTGTTTTTACTAAACAGAAGCTGATTAATAGTGTTTACCTGTATCTCAACCAGAAAAATAGATTTGGGTACTGTGGAATCCCGATTTTGCGTTTGCCCGCTTTTTAGGCTAATTTTCATTGGTCCCGACAATGTTCCCAGTAGACCAATGTAATTTTTGCTTCGATCTTACGTTTCTTGATTTAAAGTTTCATCCTCTATTTAACGTACAACTTTTACGTCCCGCATGAAAATAAGCTTCAATTAAACGTTTTCCGTTTGTAAGAATTTCAAAAATATAAAATATTGTAATTCAGCCGGGTGGAGTCGGCAAATCGATTAGGACTTGTGCCTTCTTCTTTAAGTAAAATCAAAATTATAAGTAAGTAAGTATAAGTATAAAATCATATTCCATAAATCCTATAGAGAAACACAAGCTTCAAGGATGTGGAACAAGTCAGAGATTTTACATAGATTGCTTTATTAATATTAAAATATACTGTAACTATTCATTAATTTTTAACTTATAAGATTTTCTTAAGTTCTATACAGAAGACATACAATTTGTACCTTATATATAAAATTGATAAATATTTTTACATCCTATACTAAAAAATCGGTGTTCTAATAATGTTCTTTCATAATTATATCTACCCTATGATACATTCAGCCCCAGAAATTCTTCAACAGAGTAGAAGGAGTGGCTTAGTAAGAACTTAGTTAGTTCATATTTGAACTTGTTTGGATTTATTTTTAATTGTTTAATGGAGGTGGGAAGTTTATTAAATATGCTAATAGCATTGTAATGTACACCCTTTTGTATTATGGTTAGAGACTTCCCTTCCTTGTGTAAATTGTTTTTACTTCTGGTATCAAAGTCATGTATATCTGAGTTTAGTGTGAAGAGGTTACTTTTATTAATAACAAATAACATGAGTGATTGAATATGCTGGCAAGTGAGTGTCAGTATTCCAGTTTTCTTGAAAAGTCCCCTACAAGATGTTTTTGGTGAGACCTGACATAATATTCTAACAGCCTTTTTTTGAAGTTTAAATATTTTATCTTTCCCTGATGCATTGTCCCAGACTATTATACCAATGTCATTATAGAGTGGAAATATGCAAAATAAACTAATTTTCTTATGTTAGGATCACTACAACTTGATATAATTCTAAGAGCAAAGGTTGCCGAGCCTAGTTTTCGTAGGAGAATATTAATATGATCCTTCCAGTTTAATTTATTGTCCATGGATATACCTAAAAATTTTGTACATTCAACTTCAGTTATTTCACAATTATTTGTTGCTAGTTTTATTGAGTTCAAATTGGCATTCTTTGTCTGAAACAGCATGAAGTGAGTTTTATAACAATTGACTGACAAGCCATTGGCTGAAAACCAGTGAAGCATCTGGCTTAATGTAACACTGGCAGCATTTTCCAGGCTATTTTGTTTATTTGTTACCAAAATACTAGTCTGCAAAAAGTAAAGTTTTAGAAGAAGAATTTCTTCTAGGTAAGTCATTTATATATATTAAGAAGAGCAATGGATCTAGAATGGAACCCTGTGGAACCCCAGTCTTTATTTGTCCCCAGTCTGAGTTAATATTTTGTCCAGAGTTAGAGTCTTGTAATGTAACCCTCTGTTTCCTATTTGTTAGGTAAGAGGAGAGCCAATTATGGGAAATTCCTGTTATTCCATAAAGCTTCATTTTGTTTAGAAGGATATTATGGTCTACACAATCAAAAGCTTTGGATAGGTCACAAAAAATTCGCGAAAGAGAAAATTATGGCGACTGATTGTGTTTCCGGAAGTCGGTTAAAGAAAAAAGAAAACGTGAAGACCGAGACCAACGAAGAGCTTGAAAAAGTTTTACTGGAATGGTTTCTTCAAGCTAGGTCCAGTAATGTAATAGACGGAACAATAATAAGAGAAAAGGCAAGTCTTATAGCGTGCCAATTAAGCATTGAAAACTTTAAGGCATCCAATGGTTGACTTCACCGTTTTAAAGTTCGGCACAACAAAAGTTTTCGTTCTATAAATGGTGAAAGAAGTGCAAGTGATGACAGTTGATCACTGGTTAACTGTAAAGCTGCCGGAGTTAATTGCCGATTATGAGCCACGGAACATTTTAACGCAGATGAATCGGCGCAGTTTTAAAATTTATTGGCCGAAAATACATTACATGTTAAAGGAGAGCGTTGCCACGGAGGAAACAAGACTAAAGAGCGGCTTTCCGTTCTATTGTATGCCAATGCTGATGGCAGTGAAAAACTGAAGCCCCTTGTCATTGGGAAACCAAGGTGTTTCAAGGGCATGAACACTTTTCCAGTGTAAATAATGCTATTGCATGGATGACCACTAAAATCTTCCTTGGCTTTCTTCAACAGTTAGATGCTAAAATGGGAGCATCAAACGGGAAGATTTTATTGTTTATAGACAGGTGCTCATCACACCCAGTAGACACTGTGTTCTTAAGAAATGTAAGTGTTTTTTTTTCTTCAGCAAATTGCAACCGCTCGATCTAGTATTTATATATTCCATGAAGAAAAAGTATAGAAAAGCTTAGTGCAAAAGGCTCTAGCGGCAATTGAAGGACATAAAGAATTAAAACTGAATGTACTTCAAGCCATGCATCTTCTCTCTGCAGCATGGAATGCCATAACAGAGGAAACAATAAGAAATTGTTTCAAAAAAGCTGGTTTTCATCTCAATTGCCCAAGTGGAGAAGATGAAGAGGATATGCAGGATGTGAGTGAAGAAGAACGGGGTCAACTGGTCCAGAATAAGGAAATTCATTTCGAAGACATTTTTAAAGTGTGACGATAATGCTGCAACAACACCTTTGTTGTCTATTGAAGAGCTGTGCAACAGTGCGGCTGCTAAAAAGATGATGAAATCTTTCTCGTGCCACCTTCATTTGGAGAAGCCAAGTCTTCTTTCGACATAATCGAAAGATATATCACATCATATAGGATGGTGTAATCCAAAGACTTGGGCAGCTGGGAAGAGATTTATTGTTTTTAAGGAAGACGTGTAAAACCAAGCAAACTACTTTAAATGATTACTTAAAAACAACTAGTTAATATTTAATACAACCAAAAAAAATTGTAATTTTGTTGCTGGGTGATGACAACGGTTGTATCAATTGATTTATCACACCAAAAATTCACCTTTAATTTTATGTTTTTTTTAAAATTCAAAACACGTCATCACGTAACAGAAGCTTTCAGCCATAGTCATCTGAAAGTTAAAATATTAAATCTCTAAATTTACAATCTGTTGCGATGCGTACGTATGCTAATCCATCAACAACGGGGGTGAGGAAATGAACAATAGGGGAGACTGCTGCACCAGCGTACAAAATTTGTTTCTAATTTTTTTATTCAACCCAGTATTTCGTGGTGGGTAATAACTTAAGGTTTTTTATTAAACATTTAACTTTACACAACATTTTATTTTTGGTTTTAGATTCATTTTTAATGTTTGATTATGGAGTATTTTAACAATATTGATTATTGACGTATAAACAAAAAAAGAAAACTACTTACAACATTAAAATAATTACTACATATTGTGATAAAAAAAAACGCGGATTTTGTGGTATTGTGGCGTTATGAGGCGCAGTTCGGCCAACAACAATGACTAGTCGGCTGAAAGATGGTGATTCCCCGCGGGAGACTCCCGCCGAGCGTGTGTAAAAAATGAGGGCGGGGAACCCCGAAATTTTGTGAAATGAACTGGCGGGGAACCCCGGAATTTTGTAAGGGACCTGAGGCGGGGAGCCCCGGAGTTTTATGAAATAGACCTATGGCGGGGAATTCCCGTCGGAGGATTTGAAAGGGGAGCCGATGGGTGGTTCGAGATCAGAATTGAGACGAGATGAGGAGAGGACGGACGTGATCAGAAGTCAGATGAGTTGAGGAGAGGAAAGACATGGTCCGAGCAGATGATCAGAAGTCAGACGAGTTGAGGAGAGGACGGACGAGAGCAGATGCTGTGAGAGGTGGACAGAGACGTTAGATGTTTCGAGGAAGCAGATGAGTTGCGGATCTGGTTCCTACTACCTTCATCGATAAAAATCCTGCAAGACGCCAGAGAGACGCGGAAACATTCGTGAGGTGGATGTTTGTAGGCCCAGTAATTGTGGGTAAGTTATTAAAAAGGCTGTGAAACTTGCTCATTGCTCTGGTTAAATAATATTTAATGTTTTTTTTTCTATTTACAGTAACTGCATACTCCATCTCTCGAGAGACCCAAAATCCCCTGAGATTAAGCCCATGTAATCACTTTAAATTAATAAAGGAAAAATTTTAAAATTGATTATAATTTGTTCTATTGATTAATAAATGTTTTATACCCTGAAAAGTATATTACAATATATCGAAAAAAACATTTTAATTGCTCCGACCAGCCGCACGAATCACAGGTTGACCGTGGTGGTTTAGGAAAATTACACCAATTAAATAGATAAAGCATACGCGCCGTTAAAATTAACTCCTTTGAAATTATATAAGAAAAAGAAATAATTTCCGTACCCAGAATTTAGAGACAAGACAAAAATAAACGAAATCACGCGTTAACGTGAGGACATTTGTGATTGGGTTGTGTTTCCTTAAGCCCCGTACACACTTGCGAGCACGAACAGAGCTACAAGCTGAAACTTGCTCGGTTCGGCGTTCTAGTGACAGCGAACACGTGCGAACCGAGCGGCCTACGAACACGAGCCACTAGAAAGGAGTCGGTCTTCGTCTTTGAAGACATTATACTACAAGCAGTGAGTGTAGCAACAAACAAGAGATTTGATTGTAAGGAACGAGCCGAGGAAAGATTTATTAAACCAACATATAGGAAGCGGGTAATTTATATTGCGATGTAATGTAATAGAAAACGACTTTTAATATTTTTTAAATGAAAACTTAATTATAATAATATTTTTACAATTTCGAAATTGATTTCATTTAACAATATTGATGTTAATAAAACCACACCTAAAGTTTAGTGTTCTTACAATTATTTGTCACGTGCAACTGTGTTTCTATACGGAAGGATAATTTCACATCTTTCATTGTTAATTTATTTCAGGGATAATTACACGTGGCCACCTGCCTTAATGATACAAAAATTCTTATGTATTTATTTTAACTATTGTTACATTTACAAATTAATGTGATCGAGCAGTAGCGGTTGAAATACAATTAGAGTAATCCATATTTTCAAGCTTTCATATTTTTTTTAGATAATTGTAAAAACTTAAACACGTGTAATACATATTTTTAAATGTTTTTGCTTGTATACGAAAGAAATTTAGGATTAATATCCAATGGTAAATGTAGATAACTATTAATTTAGATTATTTATATAATCTATATAATACTTCATGCCATGAGAATTAAAGTAACAAGGCAAATTGCCTCCTTATGTGAGGTATTACCAAAATAAATCTGACTATGTGAGAGGTGCGGAGTTTTATGCCATCTTAAGTCCCATATAGCTGGGTGGCTCCTAACAGCATCGATAAATTTCAGAGTCCGCTCTTGGGACCAATCCCAATCCGATGTCTTCATCATCATCATCATCTTGAAGGTATATCGCAAAGGATCGAGACAAACATAGAACACAAGCCAAGGTACTAAGCTCTCTGATTCAAGCCAAAGTGCTCAGCTCGGTTCGGCTCGGCTGTCGTCCACACTACGACGCACGCGAACCCAGCATTCATTCCTTTGATGTTTCGTCAAAATACCGACAACAGATGGAAAACACGGCGAGCAAATCTGGCTGATCTAGCGCATGCGCACAGCCTCGTGTTGGGTTCGTTGCTCGCAAGTGTGGACACGGCTTTACTGTGGTCGATTACTGCTGGCTGCTCCGGCTGGGACGTTCGCCGGTGGTGTAGAAGACAAAACCACGACCCCTTTTGCTGCTTCGTCGCTGAAGGTCTCTGGTCGCTGGAGTCGGCAGCTGGTTGTCTGCCTCGCCACGCAGAACAAGTCGATGACTGGCTTTGGACCTTCAGTCCTACTTCGCTCTCAGCTCTCACTCTCCGACGGTCCTTTTCTCCCGTTCTCTACAGTAACTAATACTAATAATCATATTCCGTAGATCCTGTAAAGAAGCTAAGCTTCAAGGATGTGGAATGGGTCAGGGTGTACATTTATTACATTATTTTATTGTATAAAAGAAAATATACTTATAACAAAGTTTTGTATTGTAAACTATAATAAATTACTCTTCTCCGATTCTTCTATAAATTCCTTTATTGAATAGGAGTGGCTAAGCAAAAATGAGCGTAATTCAGTGTTAAATTTACCTTTATTATCGGACAACTGTTTAATTCTGTGCGGCAGTCTGTTGAAGATGGATATCCCTGAATAATGCACACCTTTCTGTGCAATTGACAATGTTTTACATTTTTTATACAGATTATTTTTGTTCCTTGTATTGAAGGGATGAATATCAGAATTATTCAAAAATAAGTGCCTATTTGTGATTAAAAATAACATCAATGAATAAATGTATTGGCACGTCAAAGTGAAAATACCTAACTTTTTGAACAGAGTTCTGCAAGAAGTTCGTGAGGAAACTCTCTTCCTCTCGGTCTCAACAACAACTATATGGCTCAGACTCGACTAAGCTTTCGATATCTCCACCTCTACCCCAACTGTCTTCTCCTCTTGCAATCTCTACAGCAACTGTGGTTCTCGTTTCCTCTGGACGAACAATCACCACTTGTAATTTCTAGCAGAACACGCCCCCAATTGCCCGCGAATTCGGGCAATCCTCGTCATCTTGACCCTTGGCGGGGAGAAATAATGTATGCGCTCTCACGGACGATCAGGCATAAGGAAAAGTTCACACTTCTTTGATGGACTACCCCAAAAATCCCTCAGACAGATGTTCCCACGCACATGGAACAAACAACGTGTGTCACATGCGGTCGGCCGGATACTAAAATCAGGAATCTATCTATTCTTAATAACTAATACCTTAACGACTAGTTCATATCTATCTTAACAACTACTTAGTAGCTAATATCCACTACATGTGGTTTACTACAATTTTATGTCACAAAATTTGAATATACTATATATATCCATAATCTTTGGCGAGAAACTAGTGTTTTAATGTTTCTTTGAAAACAGAAATCCTGTTAAAAATAATTAATTTATTCAAACCTTGCGATGTGTCCTTTGGTACAACGTCCTAATGTACCAAAGGTACGAAAGGACATCATCTTTTTTGCTGTTGCATTTTTATGTATAAATCACGAAAAAAAAATTACAATGGAAATCTATTAAACATCCTCACCCATATAACGTCACACACCATAACATTTTCAGCAATTATTTTCAAATATTCACATTTATATTAGCTGTAAGTAATTTCCTCTATTTTTGTGAAAGCCTTCTTTGTCTGTGCCAACCTACTCTACTTATTACGCTTCCTAAGTAGCAAAATTTCTTAACTTCCTTCAAAATATTCGTTCCCAGTCTAATATAACACCCTTTATTATTCCACTTTTCCTATACCCCATTACCTTGGTTTTCCCTCTATTAATCCTCATATTTAACTCTTTCTCCAGGACCACGTTCATGCCGTTTAATTTCCAAGTCTTCTTCTAAGTCCCCTAATACTATAATATCATCGGAAAATCGAAGAATTTTTATTTATTCTCATTTTAGATAATCCACGTTGCGATATGGGTGATACCGATTTTTCGATCTAGCATGGTGAGGGGCAACAGGCCTCACTAATACCGACATGAGGTACGAGGATAGTGATCCAGGAATGGCTCAATGTTGGACAGACACAAGCAAGGCTGGAACAACTTTAAATGTTGTGTTACTGTTGCACTATTGAAAGCAAGTGGAAACTACAGCCGTGTCTTTAACTTCCCTTGTACATGCAACGCTCAATGCATAATAATATGATGGCAGCCTCTCGGGTAAAATATTCCGGAGGTAAAATTAACCCCATTCGGATCTTGGGAGGATGTCATCAGAAAGACAAAAGAGTAACGTTCTACGAACCGCAAAAAAGATTGTGCCACATAATGTGCAACTGATATTTGAAAATATTTATACCTTGTGTTTTTTAATTCTCTGCGCCAATGCAGATTTATAAACGATATGTTTTAAAGCACTTTTCCAAATACTAATTACAATTTACAAAATATTTAACACTGCCTCTTCAAATGCAGTCTTGGACGAAACTGGCCTCCTCTTTCCCTCTTGGCATCTTGTTAACGAATATAAAATGATGCCGCAATTGACGTCCTTTGGTACAAAGCAAGTGGGGTCCGCAGGTACATCACATCCCCATTTTTAAATAAATTTAATTTCCCCACCACAGTTGTGAATAGATTTGTTGAAATTATAATCAAAATGCAAAGCTAATAACATATACTTTATACACTACAGTAATTATCTTTAAGTTGTATATGTCTTACTAAAACACCCAGTGTTTATTGTTAACAAAGACATGTATAAATATATCTCTTTGATTGTTAACTATTAACAATTACAGCTTTACCAACCAAACGGGTGAAAATTTGACCAGTATCTTTACTGAAAAAAATTCGCTGTCCTTTAGTACATCAGCCACGATCAATTTATATCGGGAAATAATAACAAAGTTTCCAACTTATTATTTTCTCTTCTGCTTTCTACTCGTCTTAAATATGAGTTAAACAATTTGATTTTATTATGTTACCTCACAGGTAATGCAAAACACACATAACAATATTCCTAACGGTTTCCTGTGCTAAAATTATAATTTGCAAAAATATAGCAATCATACATGTTCTTTCGTGTTCTATCGCCGAAAAAGGAAATTATTGTTTATGTAAAAATGTACTTGCTAGGAACGAAAGTCTTTGGTAACCTCCGGTGGTGAGGAAGAGTGAATGAATCGCGGGACACACAAAATTTATAATACTTTTGCTTGGCTTTCTTGTATTCTCATTAGTAACATTGTTAACCAGAATTAAAATGCCAGTGGTTTAGGTATTGAGATTAACGGCGGTCTTTTACTTTTCCAGTGTGCATACCACTTTTATTTTACTATCAAAATGATATTTAATACAATATTTTGAGTTTTGTTTAAAGAGAAACGTTGCTTCTAGTTATGGCAGTCAATATTTTAATCCGTTGCCTTCACAGGCAAATATTAAAGGTCTCCAGGTCTAGGAACTCCTTCACATATTTTTGTGAGAAAGAATTGTGGCATACAGTTTTTTCCCCGCTTCACTTAAGGTACTTGCATACATTTAAAGATAGGTTGGACAGTGAATCGGAAGAGCTTTATGTCAAAAGATTGAATGATCCTGACACCTTTGGAACTATTCAGCCAGATTTGGCCGAGGATGTTGAAGAAGTTGAAACAAATGAAGGGCAATATTTAGACACAGTCAACATAATTCCAGTAAGGCGACATGAAAAGTACTACCTTAACCTTATTCTACGATACATCAAAGAGAAAAAGGTTTACTATCTTTTGCTTTATTGCCTATACCTTTTCTGGTATTTCATGTATATGAATTAATCTATTTTCATTTCAGCTACAAGATGCTATAGATGTTTTAGAAATTAAAATGCTCAAAGAAGATAAAGCAAAGCCCCAGTATTACATATATACTATACTGATTGCAGAATGTGGTCGCTTGGGTAACTTCAAGAAAGCTTTTCAACTGTATAACCAGGTCAGTGAGAAATTCTTGCAACATTTTCAGTTAATCATACATTTCATGGTACAAAATTAGCATTTTCTTTTCATTTATTCTCATTGCATTATTATTGTTAAAGAGAACAAGTGAAAATCATTGTTAGTCATCTATTTTGAATAATGCATGCATTTAAAATGTTAATATTATCATATTGGATCTTGACATTGAGGTTTATAATACTAATTTTGACTTGTGATTAATGTAGATAAAAGCTAGTGTGGGTTTTTAATTGTCATTAATGGGATTTTGAAGTATTGAAGCAAAATGGTATTAACATTTAAAAAGACATTTGTTGGTAGTTCAATGTCCTGCTTTATTATAAAAAGCTCTTCACTGAATATTTATGTATAAATTGACAGTACGGATAAGTCGGTAGGGTATCCATAAACAATGAGTTAATGAGAAAATCCAACTTTGATATTCCAAACTTTAATGTTTGACTTATTTTTTTTAATCAATACTTTCACTTATTTGGTGGTTTGCCTCATACCTGTATATTCATTGCTCAATCAGTTAATTATGTTAATTAATAATTAATTTTGGAAATTAACCAAGCCTGACAATATTTTACTAACATGCAACGACTGGTTTTTCCTTAATTTTTGTGGACCTCATCAAGTGAATTATTGTTATGGTAATTCACACATATTGCGTATGTTTGTAATCAAACTAATCATTATATGTAATGTTAAACAGACAAATAACTTTCTGAATATACTTGTAGCAGTATAATAGCTTCTTCGATAGCAATTCTTGCTACGAGGTGAACAGACTTTTGTGACTTTGGTGTGCAAACTGACCTGAGTTAATACTATTATTTAAAGGTTTATTAATTATTACTTCACATGGTTGAACATTGTTAAAACTACTGACATTTATATTTGATAATTCTTTACATATACTCAACTCACTTGCTTCTCATACAACTTTCAATCATATTGAAAACCACAATGGCTGAACAATTTGTACTTTTTATCTTATTGGACCTCTTAAAGTATTCTTGTTCTCCAATTATTTCAATATTTGTCATACTCTTATTAAGATTTTCCTGAGCTTTGATTTAATTTATTTTTCATTGAAATTGCTATAAATGCTAATATACAATAGCAATATAGAATTATAAGCTATTTAATATAAGTTTTCTTGATATAATATGCAATTATAATTTTACTTCTAAGCACACAGTATTGATGTGTTGTATTTCTATGTATCAAGATTATATTTTTACTAAATGTAGAGTATCAAACATCTTTACTTTTGTACTAAGATTTTCTCAAGGTTCAAGTTACATGCTAGGTGTTTGAGATAACATCCAATATACTTGGTGTCAGAATAGAGGAAAGTTGTCTTCTGAAAAAAAAAAAAAGTTTGATATTCTAAACTGCAATACTTCCATTCTGATTCTCTTATTTATTTCAGATGAAGAAACGTGATCTTAGAGTTTCAGCGAGCACATACACAGCTCTCTTTAATTCTTGTGCCAATTCAATATTTCCGAAAACTGCATTAGAAAAAGCATCACATTTGCGACAACTGATGTTGGAGAAAGGAGTTGAACCTAACAGATTGAATTACAGTGCAATGATAAAAGGTTAAATCATTTGACATCTCACCTCTTTATTTTCACATTGTCAGTTCTAATTTAACAACTTTACCAAAATTTATACAATTTCTGGGTCAATAACTAATCATTGGTATTAGATATTTTCTTCAAATAATATAATTCAAATTGAAGCTTGTCAATATATGTCCAAAAATTCCAAGCATGTATACTTCAAATTAATGTATAGCCGATATTTTTTGTTGTTGTCAAAGTATTAATTTTTTAAAACAGATGATGCAATATTATCTATATTAAGAAATCTGGGATATTAATTATTTATTGCAGCATTTGGCCGCTGTGGAGATATTGCTACAGCATTTAAAATTGTAGATGAAATGACGTCAAAAAAAATCACACTGAAAGCAGAAATATTCAATAATCTAATGCACGCATGTATAAGTGATAAAGAAGCTGGATTTCGACATGCAGTACTGGTAAATAATGTTTCATTGCACTCACAGTTCCTATGTGAATTTGGAATATTACTTTTTTAATTCTTATTTTTCAAGTGGTATTTCTATTCCAACCGTTTTCTTTTCTAGGTTTGGCGTAAACTTTTACAAAAGGGTTTAAAACCAGATAAATATACTTATAATCTAATGCTGCGTGCTGCACGTGATTGTGAAATTGGAAATGTTGATGATGCTAATGAGGTTCTATTAAAAATAACTGAAGAGAATTCAAATAGTAGTAGTGTAAGTGTAATGCACTCGTGTATGTATAAAAATTGTGTGTTGCATCTGTGTACTTTTAATGTTTTGATTCTTTTAATTTAGGTGAAACAAATTGAAAACGGTAGCCCGAATCTTCAGTTTCAACCTACTGTAGAAGTAGAACACAATAACGATAAGGTGTCACTTGTTGCGTCAGATAATACATATTGTCTTGAGAACCGTCCAAATTTATTGGCCAGACGTCCAGCATTAGGAAACATAATTAGTTTGAACGAAATTACCAAACCAGAAGACAGGTAATATATAGGATTGTATAAAAAGTCTAATCACTTTAATTTCAAGCAGTTTCTTATTTGTCAAATTTGGGTCATGTGTATATTTTAATTAATTTCTATATTCCTAGGCTACTTCTTCTTGGTGGTTACTCAGGCTTTTTGAGTAATATGACAGAAATGAATGTTGAACCAACTATTAAAACCTTCACACTGTTATTGGATTGTATACCATCAACTTTATCTGCGGAAAAGGTAATAAGAAAATTTGCCTCTGAAAAAAGAGATTGTGAGGCTTTCCTTAGTGTGAAGTTTATCACATTTCATATATACATATAATTATTAATATGGATAGGAGAGATTGAAAGGTGGTCGCTTACCTGAAGTGTAAAGCTGACAGACACCAAGTGAGTGGTGGGTTGTCTTTCAGATAAACTAAATTACAGGTGAGACTGAGCAACACCTTGCATTAACTCAGATCATAAGCACTCTGGCAATTTTTCCTTTCTGATCTAAAATATATCAATTCTTTAAACTTTTGTTTAACACTATCTAACTTAATGTGGCATACACAAATTTTATAGTGATGTAATAGAGATAAAATATTGTTCTCTATTGGTGGAAACAAATTCTTTTACCTTAATTTTGAGAAGTGTTTGTTGCCAAAAAAATTGACTCACTGTATTTGCAGGTTTTAATGGGAGCCATGAAAACTTGCAACATTGAACCAGATACAGAATTTTTCAACATGTTGATAAAAAAGAGAAGTTTCAGATTTGATTATGATAGTGCAACAGTAAGTTTGTATTTAAATATATACACAAAGATCATCAATTTTTATATTTTATGGAATATTTCTTTAGTTAGCATGTAAAAAACATTTTTGAAACAACTGACAGCAAAACTTTCATTTGTGACAATGAAATCCAATTTTGTTTACCCTCTCTTCTCCCAAATAGTAAACTGATTTTTCTTGTAGCATGTTTTGCATCTGATGGCAGAAGCTAGATTAATGCCAGATCTCGTGACATTTGGCGTTCTGTCCCTTGCCTGCCAGAATGAGGTGGAAGCTCGAGAATTAATTGATAATATGGATGCTGCAGGTTACAGGTACTATGTATGCCATATATTTGGTTTTCAGCAATTATTGTACAAAGTGTACTAACTTTGGTTTCTATCATTTAGGATAAATATAGAAATTCTTGGTGCCATGGTTAGGAATGCTGGTGCAAAATTTAATTTCCCTTATGTGATGGAAATTATGAATGTAGTAAAGGAAAATAAAATTAATGTTAATCAAGAATTTTTGGATCACTTAAAAGATTTTAATATAAGGTGTAAAAGCATGAAGGAGAATAAGGTAAGTGTCTACATACTTTAAAAAGTCAAAAGCATTGATTTTTTTAAAAATTTCAGTCTTAATTTTTCTGCAATACCCAAGAATAATTTGTGTCATACAATAGGATTGCACGAAACATTATTGTATGTTTCAGGAATATGTTATCCTTAAGAAATCGAAGTTGAAGAAGAAAGCTTTCAGAATACAGTATGAAACATTTATTGGTTTTTACAACAAGTGGCTTGAAACTGCTGTAGTGAAAAAAAAGTTTTAAATAAAATATATATTATCACTATATCTTAATCATGTGAAGTTTCCTATTCAACTCTTTCAGCTTGAGTATTTTTCTTATGAAGAAATCTCCATATCGATGTGCTACCTTGGTGTCTGCAATGTGGATCATGTCATGGTCGATGTAAAAATCAAGCTGTGGGCAAATGAAAGAAAATTAAATTAGGTATAAGAAAACGCTGAGCTATTAGAAAACATCATCCAAATGCATAACCACAAAAAAACTTACCTCAGATCCAGATTGAAATTCACCACCCAATCCCGATGTTCCTTTGGTCCACACTATGTTTTTCATTTTATGTTTGAAGCACAAAAGTTGAATAATTAGATCCTGCATCTCCTTGTTCAAGTCCCACTGGTTTGTCTCCCTGCCTTGATTCATGAATGTAGCCAGTTTTGACAGCGGCAGAGTGGTGTACAGCTTGAGGTAACTAAAAATACGAGAAGAAACAAAATGACATGCTAAAGAGTAACAACTATATCAAAACAACTGAACATATATTTTTCTAACAGTTTAGATTAATTACATAATTCTGTATTTCAAATTGTTTTATATTCCCTACCTTTCTATACAAAAATACACTACATCCAATATATTAAAAGCAATTTATCAAAATTTTTATTTAAAACATAATTATATGTCAACAAAATAACACCTCCTGATTGTTGGCAGCATTCTTTGCTGTCTAACTTCATCCATGAAAACATCCTTTTGATGAATTATTGCCTCTTTTGCATAATCACTGTCCGCATCTGGTGGAGGTGGTGTTGGAGACAGAAATTTTGGACATGAAAAGAGGAAGCATGTCTCAAATTCCTGAAATAAAAAATTTGTAAATAGGTATGCATATAAAAGATGAAATGTGTGAAAAATCTGGGGACCCCGACATTGCCTGGGTATTTATTTACATCAACCCAGTACATTATTTGATTATATGCCAACACTTAACTAAACAGACACCAAAAACTTCACAATATGAACCTCAAATTTACTCCCAGTATCTTGGGCGAGTCCATAGAACCCCTGATACAATAGCAGGAATAAATGTATTTTCAATATTCTAACAATCACAATTGCCCCCCACTTAAATGGTTAAATTTTTACTTTAATTGCATATTAAAGGTCATAATATGATGAAGCAACTCGCATTACATCAAACTCAATAGTTTCCTTTTTATTTTCACATTAGCAGTTACTAAATTTTAAAATTTATCTGATGTCTGAAATAAAATTAATTTATGTATACATCGTTTCAAGGATCCAAAGTTAATTTTTTCTCAGCCTGTTGCAACAATAGATAGTAAGTAGGATGAATGATATGTGTAATAAGACTTATAACTCGCAGTTGGTTTACATGCCAGCTTTTCCAAAAAAAGGCCCCGTAGAAAGTTCTCATATGCCGAGACACCTTCACCTATTTTAGGAGGTATATGTTCTGGGGTCAAAGACCTTGGGCATATGGCAAGAGCTGTCCGCTGATCCCATTGGATGTCGGCCAACTGCCTCCTGAAACTGGTGGAGACACGGAGAAGGGAATGCTGCGTCCCCACAGCAGACTCGTCTCCCGTCATTCGGAAGGGCGTGAGAATAGTACCCAATGCCTGACCTACCTGATGCAGGTTTCCTAGGGTTTTCCCTGCATCTCTTTAGGTGAAACACCGGGTAGGATCCTTAAACCATAGCCCGGGGGCTACCTTGCTCTACCTTCCGCATCCCCCCTTTTCAATTCCCTTCCTATGCTATTAAAGGGGAGTTGCCTGTTTCAGGATCACCCTCATGTAGCTTGTTACCCAAAAAAAAAATTTATATTATATTAATATGTTCTGCAATATATATCGAAATTAAATAGGCACATACATTTAAATTAAATTTCATTTTTTTAAACCCTCAAATTTTCATTGAAATCAGTTAAATGTTTTAGAGCATATTTGAGGCAAACGTACGGACAGACAGTTCAATTTTATTTATTGGTATAGATTTAGGGCAAATTATTCCACTCCAATTCTTCACTCCAACTATAGAACTAAATTTCACTTTATATTCTCAAGGTGTCTTCAGATTGTGTCCTCTACTGACAAATTCATTCAATATTCTTGTTGTCTCTAAAACTTTTTTTGGTAAAGGCTGTTTTTGAAACCACTCATTAAGTAGAAAAATTTCCATTCTTATTCTTACAGAATGGCCAACACACATGTAATGAACTGTATTGACGTGTCAGCTTGTAGGACATTTCTTTGGTCATAGTTCATCGTTGAAGACAAGAAATAAACATTTCATTTACCGCCTCAGAAATAATTCATTGTGTTAGTGATTTTCCGCTTTGACTATCAGTGGCCATCCTTTAGATCACAGTATATGCTACATTAAAAATTACAGATTATCAGATCCACAGCTAATTTTTTACTTCCAGATTTCAGTAAAACCTGCTTGGAAACCTGTGAGTACTTTATTAATAAACAAGACTATAAAATAAGAATGACCGAATAATTGAATAACACATTGATTGCTTCAACCTGTATTCATTTTTTGTACTAAAAGCTTTTATTTTAATAAGTATTTTTAGCACTCCTTTACAATTTCCATCGTTTACTACAGCGAAATAATGGCATGTTGTCACAGATAAAGAAAACCAATTTCTTATTCAGGTGACAACACATTGCCATCATCTATTTTTTTTTTATCTGTATAAATACATGAGAAACATTGCTACGTATTAGAGATGATAGTTTTCTGTACACACACCTGCATAGAAAATTTAATACCTGAATTTGCTAGAGTTGGAAGGGATGTAACAACAATGTGCTGTCACCTACCCAGGGGAACGGACAGCACATGATGATATCACCAGCAGTCAACGTGTTAAGAGTATAAGAATTTTCATTTCAACTTACTTTCAGTTCCCCACACTGCATTTTATATGTCATTTCCTGACACTTTTCCTTCAGTTCTTGCTGTAGAGACTCATCAATGCATTGTGGGTGCAAGACAAGACACATAACGAGCAACTGGTACATTTGATTTGTTTGTTTGTTTATCTGTAAACAAATTTAATACAGTAATCAACTGGCAGTATTAATTATATCTACGAACACTTATGAAACTACAAGTGTCAATATTAAATGGTGGAAAGAATATGAAAGCTAAAAAATTCTTATGCTGACAATTTTGGAGTTATATGAAAATAGAGTCATAGCAATTTTTTCCTACAAATACATGAATTTTTAAAAGTAAAAACAAATTATGCAAAAAGTGGTCAGATTCAAGACAAACTATTTTATATAAAAGACAAGTATTTTAATGATAATTCCTAGATTGATTGAGGTGAGGAGTCTTTATAATAAAAATAGTAATTAGTAATATGACTCATAATGCAAGTTGATAAGATATGTGCAAACAATTTAACATTCTGACTTCTTTGAGTTACCTATGAATTAACTCACCTGATCATTTTGATATGTACTAGACTGAAACAATTGTTTAGTCCTTTGAATGTACAATATACTTGAACTAAATGTTCTTATTGCATCAGAATAGCGTCGCATCATCATGTAAGCAAATCCAACATAGTAAGATGTTGATATCTGACATGCGGGCACATGAGCATACTGGCTCTGCAATATTAAAATACAATGTAGAAGTTTTGCAGTAGGCTAAAGAAAACACATGTTATGATACTTAAATTACATGTTCATTCAAACTATTCAAAACATTTTGGTTTGAAAACCATAAGAAATGTTCAGCTGCAATATGTTGCTCACCAATCATAATACAAACTAAAAGCATGTTGTTGGTTTTTAAACATAATTCTTAAAGAAGTAGACAAATGACAGTCTAATTCAGCAAATCAAAACAGACTACTTCAATTTTTTTTAAATCTTTGAAAATAATAATTCTTTAATTTTTTATATTAAATTACAGTTACTAAATAATGTGAGTGTGTATATATATAACTCTATAAGAACAGTACCTTTTTGTGGAGTTCAATATTTTTCAGCACTTTCATGGCTTGATAATAATCACCTAACAATGAATGGAGCCGTAAGAGTCCCACAAGACTGAAATATCCCAACATTTTATATAATGAATGACGTCCAAAATCACCGGCTACTGAATTTGGATCACCGCCACTTGCATATACCTGCAAACAAAACAATATTATGCCATACACTTTACCTGAAAGATGATAGAGCTTATGGCCATAAAAATGACGTGTCTTTCCTGCTGTATTAGCAGTGTGTGAACTCGAAAACTATTTCTTCAGCAACTGAATTGGGAAAGTCTTCAATCTTTAATCATGCCAAACAAAGTGGACTGCTCACAAAGCAAGTGCCAGTAAGAAACCAAATAAAAATTTTTAGATCAATAATCAGGACTGCTGGCAGTTAGCCTTCTTACACACCACATTATTGCTTCTAAATGCAGACATTGCAAGAAGATAGAAAACTAGGGAAAGCTAATTGTGCCACTTATGTTTTGGAAATTGTTATTGGCCAAAATAAAGAACTAGATAGTTTTGTGATATACAATGAAAAATAGGACTTCTGAACAGTTACTGAAAATATTTCAACAAAATTAAAGTTAACTCTAAATGTGAAATGTTGCTGAATAGAAAATGAATGATATCAGAGGGAAAATAATAATCTATAATACTAAATACTATGCTTAAAATGCTCATAGTTCACAATGAAACACCATTTCCCAAACAAAGATGAATTCATACCTCCAACTGACGTTTAATGTTGGACTTGTCAATCAAAGAATGGAGGACGTTGAGCACATTTATGACATTCCAAACACTCTTCTCAGTATTGAGAAAAGTTGTTTCTTCTGGAGTCAATTTCTGAGAAGCCCTGTAACGGGCAAATGATTGGAACTGGTACACAAATTCGTCTATCAACTCCCACAGCCATTGGTCAGGTAATTCTAAGGGTACAGGATGTTCAGCGCCTAAAATTTTAAAAATAAAATTATATAATTATGTTATGGCAACATGACAGTACAGGGTTGATATAGTTAATAAATTAGTGTTCCATTAAATCTAACCTATTATGATATATACTCACTCAGAATATACGTGAAGAGGTCACAATAATTATAGAATGATTTAATTCTCTTTTCAACTGATACATCTCCATGGGCATGAACATTTCTGTAATAGAGCTCCTTGTAAAGAATAAGGAACACCTGAAACAGTCAGTAGAAGAATTAATATGAATGTCATTTCGAATTCAAAAACAAATTATTAAGGAGTCTGCTATATTGGAATGCAAAGCTATTTAAAATCAATTTATTTATTCTTTAAATAATGTAATTAATTTAATACAATTTTGATTGACATAAAACTACTGTCTAAATAAAGCATAATTTATCTGAATTTAATACTTCACTTATAAATTTATTTTCTTATCAACACAATAATAATTGTGACATTACTTAGTGCAGCACACAAAGTAATACTTATAAAGACACAATAGTAAAATATTTAAATATTAGTTTATATCAATTCATTTTCAGCTATTTAGGAGAATATGGATCAAATTTGGACATTGCATTAGTATGACCCAAGAATATGAAAAAATGTATTTACAATAATTGGCTTGACTTCAACATCAGATGTTTAATCAGATTTGAGGATATCAATCATATATGTAAACAAGAAAATTTTCTAGTTTACATATATGTAAACATACAGGAATTGATTGGATCAATAAACTTTAAAGACAAATACATACTGGATCCCTTCCAACCATAGGGGCAATATCTTCCTCGTCAGGCCATGCTTTCTTCTGAAAATGATTTTCCATCATCTTAGGAAACCTAAATAATGAAAATCCAAGTTTTCAATATAACAATCATATTATTTCTTGTATCAAAACTATTTTTAAAATAACTTACGTGTTTTCATAGAGATTTTGAATTTCATAAATCATGCCTTCGTTGATACAGTCTCTAAAGTAAACTAAAAACTTTTGAACCATTTCTGGCACTTTGTAATACTGACTGTATTCTATCTCACTATGTTGATCAATACCATGAGTATCATACTCTAACGATGCACCGTAACGGTAGGCATCATAGCCCTGCAAGAGGGGGGAAAAAAAAAATTAGAATGATACCTTTTACATAAATGATCTAAGCAGACAAATTTTCACTACCCAACATGATTTCAGCTCTGTAAAATATAGAGTAAATAATTGCATAAGACATAATAAATATGTTAAGCTGTCAAACGTGTGCAAGCTGTATAGATATTTGGTCATCAAGGGTACTTGCATAAGTAGTGGCAATTAAACAAACAGAGGAATTGTCTTCACCACTGAACTCAATTTTAGTAAAATTAAAATCCATTGAATTTGAACACAAATTGAAGATATGGGGAATTAGATACAATAGGCAACATTCAGGTTTATTCCTGCATGTCTGAACTACGGGTTACAGTTTAATCATTACATATCGATACTGCAAAACGTATGTCAGCAGTAACTGTTATAGTTACTCGGAACCCATAATGACAGTAATTTTTGACGAGGCTGGAAGGCAGCAGATTTATTTGCATACTGAAAGAGAAGAAGTACGTCTGAAACTTCGAGTAACGAAACAGTATACATAGGATAACAGATTATGAACAACTAAATAAACTATTTCACTAGCGTTATTCACTTTGAAGTCCTCTTTATTTTGATAGAATGGATAAACATTTATGTATGTTCAAGCCATTTTTAAATCATATCCCACCTGATCTAAGTATTTATCGCTCCCATACATAATTACTAAGCACTTTTCTGACTTTTGATATATAACAATATGCTAAATAACACTTCACACACGCGGTTCACCAAAGAACTCACACCAAAGATAATTATCGAAACATCTTCGTCGGAAAGATATAAACGTCGACCAAGGATATAAGAAACATTAGAATTACATACCCGAAGTTCTTATCTGCAAACGCTTTCCTTAATAATTCTGTGCAAGTGCTGCCCTCACTACAAAACGGGCAGAGAACTCTGATGCATGTTTACACTTCTCTGCTATTTTTGGCAACTACGATCGGTTGGAATGTTGTTGCATAGTATCGATATATTGTTTATATAAGTTGATTATTTCCCTCCTTTGTGGATACACTTATAAGCATGTCTGTTTTATAAACAGAAAGTTGCTGCATTGCTTGTACTTTTTATGATGGAAGACGATAATCAAAAAAGAATCAAACGAAAACGTGGAGTGTGGGTTGCTAAAAGGGGCACTCATAGGTTCTTGAATAATTTGATGGAAGAGTTGAGGCAAGCTGATGCCTCAACTTATAAAAATTTTCTTAGAATGTCAAAAGAAAACTTTAATAAATTATTGGAAAAGGTGGCACCACTAATTAAGAAAACAGACACACTAATGAGGTCATCAATACCACCAGAAGATACTTTCTATCTCTCTTTCCTTTCCCTATTATATATATATACACCATGTGATCAAAAGTATCCAGACACCTGGCTGAAAATGACTTAAAAGTTATTTAGAAGACATTCATTTGATGTATGATTAGTTTATTGAGTCTTTACTCAACAAACATTACTCAGACAAATTTTAATATGAAGACAGTAACAAAATTTTTAAAAATGTGGTTGGACATGTTTAACAAAGGTCGCAATCTAATAATACATAATATCCCAAGCGTTTTCTTGTCGTTGGACGCCGAGAAATCTGGCACTCCAAGGATGTAGATTTCTGAAACAAGTAGAATAAAAATTAACAATTGTATAATTGTTTTGCAATATGGTTAAGTATTAACATAAATAATATCTTATGTGGAAATAATTAAGAGAAATAAGGCATTTAAAAACATATCAACTCGAGTTTAGCATCTTACTCTGAAGGCCAGTATTAATTTAACACTAGTTGAACTAAAAATCTCACTTTCTGTAAAATGAGAACAGATTAATATCTCTGTCTTTGTACAACTTAAATTAAATTAGGTTCACTCTCCAACCTGTCATCAGAGTTGTTCTCACATTCTCCAATAACTGGCTGATCTTTTACAGCACGTACCCCCATTCTTCAAAAGCATCAATATTCCTATCCCTACAAGATTTTAAAAACATATTTCACCAGGTTCCTGGCTGTTTTTCTTGCTCCCACATGGAGTTGCAATTGCCTTAGCGGATCAGCTCGTACATTCTATTGAATTAGTATGGGCCCCAGTCTCTGGGTCCTCAGAAGTGACTGTGATTTATCTGAAATAATGTGTAGTTTGAAAATAGTATCTAAAAGACATTTCTTTACAAAATCATTTATAACTACAGTATCTTACTTTTAGGTGCTCATCTTTGGGGCAATCCTAGGCATGCCAGCAGTAACATCGTAAACACACGTCTGAAACTTTCAAGAACTTCACTTAAAAATGATGTTGGAAGGTGACAGCATAGGCCTTATACACTAAAAGTACCGGAATTAATCATTTTCTGTTTGTGCTAGGAAAGGTGTAACAAATGAGGAGGAAGGCTTTGTGAAATTCTCTCAAAATAGTCAAACTCAGTATTATGCTACACTATAGATACAAAAAATGAAATCTATTGTTTAGTAATATTACTTCATATTATTACTAGATTAATTAAGCGCCTATACTTTGAAGCTGGTTTTCAGTGTTTAATTGACTAGGTGTTTATTACTTGTTGTTTTATTCCCCTTATATGTGTCAATTACTGAAGAAAACAAAATGAATTATTTTTCATTTCGTGTGATTTTAGTACGTTTATAGCTCTATATCATTTTTTCGCGTAGTTTTTTTGCCAGTTAAGTTTGTGTCTGGAAGGTGGACAAAAATTATATTTGGAAAGTTATAATTTAGTAAATGAATATGAAAGTGTACTAAATATTGACATCATAACAGAGATAAATTTACCTAAAGTATCTATGCATTCTGCAATGTAATATTCTTCTAGCATAGACTGTAACCTCAATTTCTGTGCTTCATATAGAACAAAAAATTTATTATTTCAATTTATATAGTAACATTCACATAAGGGCATGTAAATCAACAGTAGCGAGAGTATATATAATGTAAGTCATAATATTTTTAAAAACTTCTCACTGTACTTAAAATCCGAAAGAAGAAAACAGTTCTTTTTAGGAACAATTTGCTGCTAAATGAATTTTGTAAGCACCACTTAAAAAACTGAAGTACTTATTGGCAGCAATATTGAAAAGTACATATCGCTTCTCATACCTAGATAATGCATACGAACATGTGAAAAGCGATTTCAGTGCTATGTAATAAAATTACAGCGGATATAAAGTATTTAAAATCGAACAACCTAGAACAATCTTAATATTATCGCACTGAAGAGATATTTTTGTTCTGTCAATAGATTTCTAGAAATAGAAGTGTAAATTGTATATAATTTATTTATAATGTATTGCATTCAAAGTTGGAAAGATAGACATATCAGAATTCCACGTTAATAAAGGATTTAGACAAGGGTGCTGTATAGCACACACACATTTTAAAATATACTTGAATGATGCACTTAAAAATTGGAGAAAGAAATGCCACTCCATGGAAATAACCATATATGGTGACACCCTGTATACTTTTAATTTTGCTGATGATCAAGATTGAGAATACTAAGGAAATTGAATGAGGAATATGTGAAGTGCGGCTTACAAATAAATTTTGATAAAACTGTGTATATGGTAGTCGGAGGCACAGGAAGAGATTTAGAAATGGAAGTGTTCACCGCATATAAATACTTTGGAAAAAATATTAATTGTAAAGGCGGAAGCGAGGAAATGAAGCAGAGAATAGCGAAGGGCAGAGTTGCAACAATAAATTGTAACAATACAGATGAAAAGAAGAATCTGAAGTTTGGGAAATAAGAAAGGAAAATGAAGGAGAGTTAAAAGCATTTATGGAGACGCAGTTATGGTGTAATAAGAACAGAAAGGTTAAGAAATAAATACATCCGGGGAGAAATAAGGGTTGCATCAGTAAATATCTTAAATACAATAGAAGGTAGGAAGTTGATTGGTATGAACATTTTGAGACTAATGCCAGAGGAACTGTGGCCGTTAAGAATATTCCACTGCCAATCCCCAAAACGAAAGAAAAAAGTGAGACTTAAAACCACGCGATACAAACAGTGAAGGTATGAGATGAGGATTGGCAAGATAAAAGGAGGTGGAAGCTTGGATGCGAGAGACGGCGTAGGGTGTAGTTCACATTTGCATTTATGATGTTATTGTGGCATTCAGTAGTATCTTCGCAAACCTTTTCATTTCCGCATAACTAGCATATCCCACCCTAATGTGCTGAGCGTTTTCTGTCCTTGGCCTCACTCTTCTGTTCTTACGCCACACACTTCCCTCTAATGGTAATTTTACAAGACCCTCGTGTCTTAAACCGTGGACTATTAATCTATTCTTTCTCTTGGTCAACATCCTCCAAATTGTTCGCTCTTCCTCGATTCTACTTATAACCTCCAATCTGATTTTCAGCATTCTCCTATAACACCACGTTTCGTAAGCTTCTATTCTTTTTCTGTCTGCACCTCCCATCGTCCACGTTTCGCACCCATAGATGACGAAATCGCTTTTCAAGCATATTTAGATAATATATATCAATGGACGGATATTAATAAGCTGAAAATAAATCCATCTAAGAGTATAATAATTATTTTTACTAAAAAGAAAATGGGAATATAAAATGGGAAACGAGAAATTGCCGCTTGTTGAAACGTCTAAATATCTAGGTGTAACTTTTAATAAGAAATTAAACTGAGGCGAACACGTAAACTTAGTGTGACATATGATAGAATATGGGACAGTAAGTTGGGATCCTTACAGGCATCTATCCATGCCCTGAATTACATTCAGAAACGGGTTGTGTTCGAGCAAAACTAAATGGGAACCACTCGGTGATAGGAGGAAAAAGACTAGACTTGGGGCACTCTACAAAGCTTACACGGACGAACCGGCCTGGAGCGGCTAAGTATATTTAAATTTTTCTCTAAAAACGACCATAATTACAAAATAAAGGAAAGGGACCAAAGAACGGATGTGGGCAAATATTCCTTTGTAAACAGGGTGATAAAGGAGTTGAATGCTTTGCCTGCAATAATACTAGGGGCTGTCCCCAAGTATACAAATGTTTTCAAAAATAAGTTAGAAACACTGAAAAGTTACGTTCTTATTTTGTAAAAAAAGAGACGTGAAATCTTTTAAAATTGTATTTTTAATTTTTTTCTGTAATTTATTAACAATTTATCTTTGTAATTTAAATTTTGTCAATAATGCCACCGGACAAATGCCAGCCTCTAGTAATAATAAATACAATACAATATAAAGCCACGATCCATGCGAACATTTTTAACAATTATTTTCTGTTATTCACATTTACATTACCCTTAAGTAAATTTCTCTTTTTTGAGAAAACCTTCCTTGCCTGTGCTATCTTACTCTTCGTGTGTACTATAACATTCTATTTGACGTCTCATATATATGCAACAAAGAGAAATTTACTCATCCCCCCCCGCCCCCGCACATGGAACAAACAACGTGTAGTTCATGTGGTCAGCACGATACTAAAAAAAGAATCTATCTGTTTTAATAACTACTTAATAACTAATATCTTAATGCCTAGTACATGTCTATCTTAACAACTACATAATATCTAATATCCACTACACATGCTTTACTACAAATGTTTCCATATTACTTCTCCATATCTTTTATTTCAAATCTGGTTCTTCCTTGAAGACTTTCAAATTGTTTAAATTTATAGAAAATGCGTGATCATCTTCCTCTTACTATTATTTATTTTTACTTGTGTTATATTTTGTATTACTTTAACGTTGTGCAAATAATTATACATTAAGTGTGACATTTACTTTAGTTTACTTAAACTAAAATTGGTGAATAAGTAAGTAAACGTAGAATCTTAAGAATCTTCTCTTGAACTGCCACACATGAAGATCGTCCGGGACACCAAATTTCTCCATTGTAAATCCATTAAATAATGTACCTGAAAAAGTCCACAAAGTTGGATGAAACGTAGAATTTGTATTGATTAAATAGTAATAAAATTGTTTGTTACAATTATTATTGCCAACCTCCTGTACCACAACACAGAGACCCTGGACATGCGCTTGGATGTTTGTGTCGTCATGGTGACGGAGACTGGGATTAAGTCTGCTGGAGAATCGATACGCTGACCGTGTGTTACCCAAAATTTGGAATGTGTCATGTAAGATGATAGTCTTAACTAGATTGCACATGACTATTTTGGAGTACATATTTTCGAACCATTGCTGAACGAGGCCTAGTTAGTGTTTGCTTTTGGTCGAGAGGGAATATGAAGCCGTCGCTTCTGGAGTTCACAGGTCTCGCCTGGGCGTGATCTCCAGGTCTTATTAAACCCCCGACCATTGCATTAGTTCTCGGTAATTAGCTGTCTGGTACGTGGGAAAGCTCACCTTAGCGTTCCTTATAAATGTTCTACCGTGTGCACTTACTTACCCCGCCAGATAAAAAAAAACTCATCTGGCTTATTGTGTTCTCGGCGATCTGATATGAATCACCTCGCTCGTAGGGGGAAACAATTAAGATTCAATTATAATCGAAACTTGATACACCATTACGTATAGAACCCATTTTTTCACCCAAGTGAAGATATGATTTGCCTTCTATATTTACCGAGGATTGCAGGATATTTCTGTACACGACAATTAGTTACAGGGCTTGATCCTCAAGTCATAAAAATTGTAATAATTTTATATGTTGGAATTAAATAGCCTTATAAGGTAAAAAATTATTTTATTTCGGTAGCTTGTGGCCTAGTTGGCCATAATCATTCAATCACTCCTACACGGCATAATGTATATCGTACATCGTTAGTTATTAAATCGGTAATGTTAACATCTCGTCTAATATACGATATACGGTATTCTTCTTCTTCCAATGGACAGCAGCCCTCTTGAGGGCCTAGGCCTACCGAGTCGGCTGCGGACTGTCATCTGTCGTGACACATTCCGAATTTGGGGTGATACGTGGTCAGTGTATCAATTCCCCAGCAGCCTTAATCCCATGCCAGGATTCGAACACCATATACGGTATACGATTATTTAATTCCAACATTAATATAATGACGGTCGGACAAATGTAAAAGTCATATATGTGCGTAATTATAGGCACAAAGATTGATATTATATAAAGGATGAGTGATTTGATGGAGGTATTTAGTACAACGGTAACGTCGTCACTTGCTGGGAAAGGAAGCTCCGTGCTTACGTCACAGGAAATAATTAATTTTTCATTGATGACGTGTGAATTTGCAAAAAACGTGATACGGTCTCTACAATGTAGGTTACAAAGTGGTTCGTCTTTCCCACTGAAGTTCTCATAATAATGACTTAAAATTTTTTAAGCCATTTTGATGATTAGTTCTATCAGGTGATTTTATAAAAAATGTACCAAATGCACAGAATCAAAATTTTAGCAACTTTCCCATCAGATCAACTGTTTCAATTTCATTGATCATTCCTCCATTTGTAGTTTTTTTTAATAAAGGTGGGTCGATGTTGATATAAAATAAAACAAGCTTTGTGTGAGGTATTACCGAAAGTATTTCTTTTTTATATGAAAGACCATACAAGGACCTATATGAATTTAATTATTGAAATCGAACATCATAGTTACCATTAATAAAATAACCAATTATTTATCTTTCATTGTAAACAACTGCAAAGATTATATCAATAACGTATATGAACATAATGTATTGTATAAATTTTCCGATAAAGACTACAATGCTTCTTACCAACGAAAAACATAAATGGCATTAAAACTGGCTTGAGAGATCATGTTTATAATTTGAAGTAAATTGTTGTTGATGTAGTAATCTGTCCTTTGACTGGTCTGATGCAACCATCCATGCTAAACTATTCTGCGATAGCCTTTTCATTTCAACACAGCAACTCATACTCTCCAATCTGCTTAGCGTATTCCTCCCTCTTCGGTCCTTACTCCATTCACTACCCTCTAATGTTAATTTTACAAGACCTTCGTGTGTCAAAACGTCAAAGTCCTCCGTATTGTTGTCTCTTCTCTTATTCTCCTTAGATTTTCCTGGTTAGTTACTCCATCCACCCATTTGATTTTCAGAATTCTTCTATAGCACCATATTTCAAAGGTTTCTATTCTTTTCCTTTCTACAAATCTTCGTTTCGCACTAATATAACGTCATACTTCATACTACTTTCTTGCCTGTGCTATCTTACTCTTCATGTCTACTATACTTTTACATCCTTATTTATTATGCTGCTCAAGTAGCAAGTAGCATAATAACTTCCTTCAAATTATCCCTTACCGATCAAAATTCTTTGTTATTCCACTGTATTGCATACTGTACTCCATTACCTTGTTTTTCCCTCTATTAATATTCATATTGGACTCTTTCTCCAGGACCTCGTTCATGCCATTTGCTATGGTTTCCAAGTCATCTACTGACTCCCTTAATACTACAAAAGCAGCGGCAAAACGTAGGGTTTTTATTTATTTCCCTTGAATTATTATTTCTTTAAGGGCAGGACATTCAAAATTTAGATATCACCGTATGTTACAATGATGAAAGCTTGGAGGGAGATCCCTGGAAAATAATAAAAAGTGAGTCAAGTTTGAATGCATTGTTCGTCATGTTGATCTGGAAAGTCCTTAGGGTGAATTATTTGTTTAGAATCATAGTGTTTGAGAAATATTTCCAAGTATTCGCTTAATTTAGTTTTCTCCAACTTACTTTTCGTGGCTTAACTTTTTTCGTTCTTCATTCCTTTTTGGAAAAATCTGATTCTTTGAGTTTTTAATTTCTAACAGCGATGTTCTTCTGACGGGGCAGAGATTCTCCAAGGTGAATCTAAAGGAAAGGCACTATGCTATATTTTAGGGATAATCTTCTTTTCCTTTCTTAAAGAAGATAAAACAATCAAGGGTAGTGTTATTCCAACCTATAGCGACTTTTGAGTGATAAAATCAAGAAAAAAATGGTCGCATTTTGCGAAAAAGGAAAGTGTTGCTTCATCAGGACAATGCACCAGTTCACACATCTATCATCGCGATGGGTGAAATCAGTGAGTTGAAGTTAGAATTGTTTCTCTTCGCACTCCAGTCCCCAGATTTAGGCTCCTCGGATTATTCTCTCTTTCTAAAGTTGTAGAAATGACTCGGCGGAAATTTTTTTTACCAAAGATGGTTGATGTTTTTTTGGGGAGCTCGATGGTTCTCACTTTAAATAAACTGAGTGTCGAAGTTAATAAACATCTCTGGGAAATGTGTATGGAAGTAAACTTAGTGAAATAATTTTTTTTCTCAAAAACTGTTTTGTTTTCTTTGCTAGGTCGTGTACCACGTGGGTAAAATGCGTTGTCCTGGCTAAAACTTGAGAAAATCAAGATTAGGAGGATGTTCGAATTTAAGTTACTGGCCAATAACAGGAGTTGATCAGACTGAAATGGAGGTCGACTCAGGACATTTCCGTCGTCGTCTCTACTTCAGCGACCGAAGCAAGGAGAGAGAATTCAGGATAGATGATAGGAAAGATCGGTACGTTAGGTTCTTTTATCAAGACCTCCAAACCTGAACGGAATAAAAGACGCTAGAATGGATATGGAAGATTTAGTTTAATATAATAAGTAGAAGTTTACTGAGCTGAAAATAGTCCAGGAACCTAGCCATGTTACCAGATGGAAGCCCGAACTTGGCGTGAAGACTTTATAACCCTGAAAAGCTTCGATGGATAACCCCGCTCCTCCGATCGGTCAATGAAATAAAGTGGGAGAAGAACAAATCATGATTTAGAATTTAGTTTCATGAGGACCTGAGGGGTTTTACTAGTTAAATCCGACTTTATGCAAGCGCATCTTTGTAACCGAAAGCTACCTTATTTCTGCACAAGCCATCTTGAAACAAGACGCCTTTGTTGTTTATTATGGCGAAATTCTCAGATAGCCCCGTCCTGACATCTAGTGGAAATTTACAGAAGTTAAGAATTGGTCACCATATGATATGGGCTCTTTTTTGGGAGTGGGGGGGGTTGAAAAGGGGGGATGCGGAAGGTGGAGCAAGGTAGCCAAGGGTTGACTAGGGCCCCCGGGCTGTGGTTTAAGGATCCTAACCGGTGTTTCACCTAAAGAGATACAGGGAAAAACCTAGAATACCTGCATCGGGTAGGTCGGGCATTGGGTACTATTCTCACGCCCTTCCGAATGACGGGAGTTTGCTATGGGGTCGTAGCATTCCCTTCTACGTATCTCCATCAGTTTTAGGAGCTAGTTGGGCGACTGATGCAATGGGATCAGCGGACAGCTCTCGCCATATGTCCAAGGTCTTCGACCCCAACATATATCTCCTAAAATAGGTGAAGGTGTCTCGGCATATGAGAACTTTGATAAAAAAAACCAAGAGAGTAGGAGGCATTCCCGACATAATCAGGTGAGCCCCGCAGCCACTCGTGGGCCAGGACTTACCTACCACTGGAAGGCATGAGCGAGGGGTCCGTGTATGGCGTGACGGGAACGCGTGGGCGCTGTGGGAGAGTTCTGCAACGCACCTGTATCAGGGTTGCCCATCTCGGCCGCCTACATCTAATCAAACAATAGGCGTCCTGTATCGGCCGGCAATTATCGTGGACAAGACTCTTCTGAGAGCGCAGCGTTGGGAAACGGCGAGGGTCCGCCCGCTGCTTTCCTTGCGCAACGACGCCATCGGACATGTCACTCACTTACTCGGGACTTGCGAAAGCGCAGTCCCTGCGACTCCTTGCAACAATCTCCTTCTATTATAAGAAGGGCAAAAACAATTCTTATACATGCGCCAAAACTATTCGAAATCATCTATTTATTCAAATTAGCTCAAAATTAATTACATATAATACAGAACCAATTTCATTCTTTAAATTTAACCAGGATTTTTATTATTATTACTTATCTGCTATTGGGCATTTTCCCGGTGGCTGCTATACACAAAGAAAACACAAATACAATTCACACTAAGGAACAATTTTGAAGCGTAGGTTTTGATCTGAAAAATAAAAGAGAAGTCAGGAGCCGCACAGAAATCACTTCACTGCTGATTCTAAAAAATACTGCTCACTTCAGTTTCCTTAGCCTATTCCTAAACTGATTTACGCTACCCGGAAAAGTCGTCAGTATTTCTGCAGGCAATAAATTCTAATCGCGTATTGTTCTATTAATAAAAGAAAATTTTCCTACGTCTGTGCGTTGCCCTTTTTCTTTAATTTTGAACGTGTGATCATTGTTAGAGATATAATTCTGCGCCGTAAGATTGTTATTTCCTTCCAGGCCCTGTGGTTCACCCTTATAAGCTTCATATATTGCGCTCAACCTCGCATGTTTCCTTCTATTACTAAGAATTTGTTCGCGAATCGACCCCCAAACATATTTTCAGCCAGTTTATGTATTTTTTTCCAACGCTAGAGTGTGTTCATTTCGAAATGGATCCCAGCACGTTACCCCATTTTAACTCTGGTATTACACTATTTTTAAATGCATTTATACTTTTAGTGTCCTTAACAGCCTCCAGTAGCTCATTGTATGATACTAAACCTTTATTAAAAATCAAATTTTAAAGAAAGAATATTGCAAGGGGAAGAAATAAAAACCCAACGGTTTGCCGATGATTTTGTAGTATTAGGCGAGTCAGAAAAAGACTTGTAAACCATAATAAATAGCGTGAACGTGTTCCTGGAGAAAGAGTTTAATATGAGGGTTAATAGAGGGAAAACTAAGGTAATGGACTGTAGTATGGGAAACAGTGGAATAACAAAGGGTGTTAAATAGTGAAGGGATATTTGGAGGAGGCTAAGGAATTCTGCTAATTGGACAGCGTAATAACTAGGGATGGTATAAGTGAAGTAGACATAAAGAGTAGGATAGCACGGCCAAGGAAGGCTTTTACGTAATAGGCTAATTTACTTACGGATAATATACAGTATGTGTGAATATTAGGAAATCGTTCGTAAAAGTGTTCGTAATGGAGTATGGCGTTATATGGTGCGAAACGTCCCCCATATAAAAACTACCCCTTATCCATGGTGATGTGACTATGTACGTCTGAATTTATTTTTAAATCTAGTACTTGTCCCTTATCTATTTTGTAAATAAAAACTAAAACACCATACAGAATATGGTTCCTAAAACTTAACAACTCTAATTTATTCAGCGTATCCTTAATCCTACAATACTTGTTATCATTTTAAATAGCCCTTAATCATGCTGTTGTTGTTGTGGTATTCATTCCTTACACTGGTATGATGCAACCTTCCGTGGTAATCTATTCTGCGCACGTATTTTCATTTCTACACAGCTACTGCTTATCGCATTCCATTCTTGGCCTCCATTTCCTGTTCTTACTCCACACTTCCCTGTAATGCTAATTTTACAAGACTCTCATGTCTCAAAACGTGCCCATTAATCTACCCCCTCTTGGTTAAAGTCATCCATATTGTTCCATCTTATCTGATTCTCCTTAGAACTTCCTGGTTAGTTACTCTATTCACCCATCTGATTTTTAGCAGTCATCTTCCATAGCACAAAATTTCAAACTCTTATATTCTTTTCCCTACAGCAACTCCTACCGTCCACTTTTCGCACCCATATAATGCCAAAATCCATTCGAACATTTTTAATACTGATTTTCTAATATTCATATTTCCCAATCAGACACTCTTTCTTATGCCACTACTTTCCATACTACACACCATTACCTTGGTTTTCCCTCTATTAATCCTCACGTTGTACTTTTTCTCCGGGAACACGTTCCTGCCATTTATTATGGTTTTCAAGTCTTCTTCTGACACGTCTAATGCTACAATATCATCGAAAAACCGTAGGGTATTTATTCCTTCCCCTTGCAGTATGATTTCTTTTCCATAATACTTTTTAACTTTCTTCATCGCCTCTTCTATATATAAGTTAAGAGGATGGCAACATTGTATTGTATTTATTAAATCTACAAATGGGCAGACGCACGGTTGCAGATACATAGAACTTAAACAATAATTAATAAACTGGTCGTAAGGACCATACTTAACCTATAGTGCCATATTTAACCTATAGTACCATATTTAACCTATAGTACCATATTTAACCTATAGTTATATTGCATCCTTGTCTTACTCATATCTTGATTTCTGCTTTCTTTTCTTGCCCTTCACTTCTAATTACTGCTGACTGCCTTCTGTAGAGTTTACGGATAACTCTTCTTCCTCTGTATTTCATTCCTTTCCTCTTCAAAATCCTTAGTAGTGTGTTCCAGTTTATATTATCAAAGTCTTTTTCTAAATATACAAATGCCACGAAGGCAGGCCCTAATTACAAGATCGTAAATGAGGAACAATGGAAATATTTACTAAACATATAAACAAAATTAAAAAACACGTTCAAATTTATATATACACGTTAAAGAAAGACATAGTGAAGTGTAAAAACATTAGTAAAAACTCAATTTATTAGACATTTTAAAACAAAAACTAACCCATGTTATAGCCAGTGAATGACACAGGGAAATCAATACATAATGTTTTGCCTCGAAGATCTGTCCTCATAACAGAGAAGTGGAAATTTTAATTTAAGGTCATTAATTTCTGTTTCATATTCAACGTCTTGCATTACAAATTTAATCTTTTCACGACCAATTACAAGAATTTAAGAGTAAACAATTCTAGACTTTTAATTTTTTTAAATTTATGCCACATATTGAGCAACTGATATTTAAAAATATTTAAACCCGATTCCTTGTGTTTTTTAAATCTCTGCGCCAATGCAGATTTAGAAACGCCATGGTCTAAAGCACTTTTCCAAATACTAATTCTAATGTGCAAAACATCTAACACTGCCTCTTCAAATGTAGTCTTGGATGGAACTGGTCTCCTCTTTCTTCTTGGTATTTTTTTTTGGCGTATTGCAAACGAATGTAAAGTGATTTACCAGTGGACGTCCTTTGGTACAAAGCAAGTGGTTTCCGCAGGTACATCACACGTCAATCTTGAAATAAATTTAATTCCCCCACCCCTCTAGTTATGAATGGATTTGTTGAAATTATCTAAATGTAAAGCGACTAACTTATACTTTTACACTTCAATAATTACCTTTTAGTTGTTTATGTTTAACACACACTGATTGATTTAATGACGAAAAAGTAACTTTTGCGTTAAGGAAACTCTCCTCGCTCGGAATTAAGAATAACACAATAAATGCCGTTGTTCATTGTTAACTATTAACAATTACAGCTTTACGAACCAAATAGGTGAAAATTTGACTAGTATCTTCACTGAAAAAAAATCTCTGTCCTTTGGTATCAGTCTCCCGTACTTTGAAATCTAGTTGATATTTCTGGACGGTTTTTTTGTTGTTAATTAATTGTTCACAGTCCTGGTGAGGAATATTAATGAGAATTTAGTGGTTGTACTCCACGTGGAATTGGCATCCCTGACTTTCCTGATTACACACTCCCAGCAACAGCAATCGCTGCGTCGAACTCCCGCTGAGGTGTAACAATTGTTTATTACGAGTGTTGGTACTGTTCTCCTCTCCTCTCCTCGTAGAGAGGGTAGAAACTCACGGAGAATTTGTAAATGGCGCTTCCCTGCAGATAAATCTCTCGGCTTTCGTGCGGGTCATGACGGTTTTGTTGTTGGCCGGACCCCAATACTTCATGTGTGAACAATGAGGTCGCAAGTCAATTCACGCAGGCCCCTAGCCTCTCCTCTCTCGCCCTACCAGGTGAATTAAATTACAGACAACAACAACAGTTAACAATCAGCCAGCATTGTTGCGAGGCTCCGGTCCGTCCGCCTGATTAAAATCGCTAACCTTTTTAACTACTAATTACGATCGCGTGATCGGGGATATTTGGAAAATAATAATAATAGAAGAAAGAAACATGTTCGTCTTGGCCTCTCCTCTTCTGCACCTTCCTCCTTTTCAGTCCGCTGCTTAGAGTGGCACGTGAGCACATATTCCCGCTAAAGCATGGAACGTGAGAAGTCGAGTTTACATAATCATTTAGCGCAGCCGTTCTCCAACCTTTTTACACCTCGAGACTGGCGAAAATAGGAGAAATAATTCACGGACCGGCTCGCACTCAAACAAGACGGCGGGAATTAAAAACCTCCCTTCAATACAAATTTAATATTGTAAATCCATCGTGCGGTGAGACGTTCTTACCATTTCAAATCACCTGACGCATGCAACAAGGATTTCAGATACGTTGGGTGTGTATTTATTTTATCATTTAATATCGTCACGGCGTTCGTAAATTTATAAAAAGCGTTTCATACACTACTAATGATTTTGAAGATGACAGGAATAAAACATCGAGAAGAAGAGTTACCCATAACCTCTACAGATGACAGTCAGCAGTAATTTGAACTGAAGATCAAGAAAAGTTAACAGAAATCATTAAGGAGTAGAACAAGGATGCAGTCAATCGCCCATGTTATTAATTTATATGTATATAGACTGGGCGACGAAAAAAGATCGAAGTAATATGGAAAATGAATCATACTGAAATGAGGAGAAATAAAACAGCTAACGTTTGCTGATGATTGCAGTTTTAGGGAAGCCAGAAAAAGACTTGTAAACCATAATAAACGGCACCAACGTGACACTGGCGAATTCAGAATGTGTCACGCCAGATGACAGTCCGCAGCCGCCTCGGTAGGCCTAGGCCCTCAAGAGGGCTGTTGAGCCATTGGAAGAAGAAGAACGTGATCCTGGAGAAAGGGGACAACGTGAGAATTAATAGAGTTAAATTCATTATGTATATAAATTTTAAATATATATTATAGAAAAGCCTCTTCCCAATTTCTGAATCTAAATGGAATGATTTATTATCAATCACTTCCAACTTAATTGGCAATAAATTCTGTTATTCTAACCTCAAAATTTAGTTATAAAGTTGGGCCGCGCTCCTGTGGTGTAGTGGCTAGCGTCGCTGCCTCACAAAACACAGGCCCCGGGTTCGAATTCTTGCGTGGGTTTGGAAGTTCCTGCTGTCACGGTCAACTAAACTGGGATTAAGGCTGCTGGAGAATCGATACGCTGACTACGTGTCAGTCCCTATTTGCAATGTGTCATGTGAGATGACATTCGGCAGTCGACCCTGCAGGCCAAGGCCCCCAATGAGCTGTAGAGCCAAAAAGAAAGATATATTGTGTTAATTAAAAGCCCCTTAGCAAAATATGTATAGCAAGGTTTTATATATACATATATATATATATCTGTGTGATACGCCTTTTTTGATTTATATAAGTTCAGCAAAATAGAATGGCTAACATGAGCTCTAACCAGAAAATTTGGTATTACAAAACTGGTTAAATAATTCCGTTTTTCTTAGTAAATGAAAACGAATCTATTTAAATATAATGATTCAAAACGCATAACTAATGGGCAAATGTAATTAAAATTGACGTGGTTTCTTGAAATGTCTATAAAAACCTACGTATTTAAAAGTATTTCATATTGTCCTTCCATGTGTTCGTATGATGCAGATTATATATATATATGTATATATATATATATATATAATGAAATGTGAGCTTAGCTCAAAAATTGACACCATATTGCTTTTTTAAAAAATATGGCATATTTCTTTGACTCAATGATAGTATTGTCACAAACTTAACGAGTTGACACACACACAGTATGTATATAGTATATATTAATGTAATTCCTTAGACGTTTATAATAGAGGTTTGTTACCCCTTCAGTTTTTAAGAATATGTGTACGTTGATGGATCCACATCTGCACTCCGGTAGTGAGGGTTCGTGAGTATTTAAAGTTATGTGCTACATTACTCCAAGACAAATTTTAGGAGAATAAAAATATTAATAATACTACTTCTACGTTTGTATTTTCGTCTCCATCACATGTAATAGAAACAAAATTTTTAAAAATTGTTAAATATAAAAACATATTTATCTAAATTCCTCCCACGACAGTATTTTTACTTATTACATATTTTAAATGAAGAAAGTTAATTTTAGGAAAAAGTCACATATTACGGGAATATCGTATGCAAGATCGTACTGTAATTTTCTCATAATTATGAAAGTCTTCGAAATTCCGCCTGATAAACGTTTTTTTATTTTTAATAAACTACGTTTAAAACAACTAAACCACAGAAAGTGCATAAACAGTAATCTTTTTATTAATTCGTCAAAAACATTTAAAACACAGCTGTGTCAGCACTGTCGCTCTGACGGCGCTGTGCGTTTGTTAGCTCATATTATTGCTGGATCTTAGACGAGCAGAGGCTTGAACCGGTAATACTGCGCATGCGCATTTCTCATTCAAGCCAAGATTGACGTGTTATAAGGAACGTAGCCAATATATATACACGAGAGGGAGCGCGCTGGAAGGCTGACAGTTTTAAGTCTTCGAAATCGAAGCAGAAACTCAGACTCAGATTTCTCTATTATTTTAGAGTTTCTTAAATTTACAAAACAAACAATTCCTCCTAAATTAATTCATGTGCTGGAGCACATAAGCTCAAGAGATAGATCACTCCAAATAGCGGGGAACCGGCTCGTTAGAATTGTAAGACAGTGAAATCGGCCGAGAAGAAGATGGTAGCGGTTGCTTAACATCGACTATTTAAAAGAAAGCCAAACGATTTCGATTTGATTAAACCAAGAAATAATAATGAAAAGTCTTCACTTGTCAAAGAAGAAAAAACTTGTCCTTCGAGGCTTATTGTGCCATTGTAGTTTGGGATCCAAAGTATTCGCCATATTTGGTCCTCAGCCATATTTTTCTACTTCATGTCCGTATTGGTTGCAAGTAGCGTTCCATTTTATTAGGTTTCTCCATCTGACAGACCATTTTCTTCATCCATTGACATTTGAGATTTATTCACAGTACCTTAATTAGGTTATTCGTTCCCCTCTTCTCTGTTATTCTAAGATGCCAAGAGAAATTAATAATTTATAAGTCGACTTAAACAATTACTGTAGTCTGGGATCTTAGTTAACCCTTGGCTGACATATTTCCCCTTCCTCACCACACCTATCAAAACCCTTCCAATGCTATTAAAGATGAGTAGCTACAACGTGGTCCCAAGGACCCGAAAAGTCGGTTTGTGACATCATTAAGTTATTGGCGCCTACTGCGAAAGTTAAATAATAGCAATATGTGAGTGTTATTTATCAGAAAGTTCTAAGTAGAATACTCGAAGAGAGAACAATATGGAGAACTTTGACCAAAAGAAACATGAGGGTCTTGTAAAATTAGCATTAAAGGGAAGTGTGTTGGGTAAGAACAGAGGAGGGAGGTCAAGGATGGAATACGCTGATCAGTTGGGGTGGATAAGGAACGTGGCACGCATGGAAAGTAGCATCAGACCAGCCTAAAGACTGAATACAACAAAAACAACTACAACAGAAAATACTCAATGATATTACGACAGAATGCTTTTAGAATGTGGGTAAGAGAAGGCACTAAACAGAATAAGGAATAAAGCCGTTTTTCAGCGGCTAATATTTTATCAATACAATTTAAAATTGATGGATTCTATCTGTAGTGTGATCATACTCATTGCAGATTCACATATTCGTAGCCGTATTGCGGGTGTTTCGTTAAGCTTGTCGTTCGATATAGTTCTCATTCGACGATTACTCTGGCGAGTTTTAATATAACCTTCTGACGAATGTTTAGATCGGTGAGGTTTCAAAGGTGAAGCATATTTTCCGAGTGAACCACGAAGGTTGGAAGACCAAGGGCAAGGCACGTTCCCGAACGAGTTTGGCAGGGAACTAATTTAATTCTTCCTTGGCGATCACGAGCGGCTTCGGAGAAATACGCTTGTTAGAAGATGGGGAAAGCCTTTCTGCCTTGACTATGAGTTATAGGCGGACTTGGGCTTCACCAAATAAAAAAATAACAATTTATAGGAAATGGATCAATCTGTGACGTGAAACTGTCACATCAGAGTTGAGCGAGTTAGCAGGACACTTAGAGAGGATAGTAAATGAAAATAAAAGGATCTGAGGCCATTAAAACGTGGTGCTAGAGCAGAACGCTGCATTCAAGTAGGCAGATAGTCACAATTGATGAAGTCATGAATATAATTGGTTATCGAACTTTGCGGAGGACACAGATAGAAGAACTGATACACTAATAGGCAACTTTTTGAAGGACGGAGACCTCGTCAAATTAGTCACGTGTGTGTGTGGTAGAAATAGAAGAGGAACACCAAAAGTAGAACATGTTTGGCAAATCAGACTCGATGTGGGCAGCCATAGTTATGAGTAGATGAAAAGATTACCACATAAAAAGCTGCATCAAACCAGTATAGGCTAATGACTACAGCAACAACACGCGGATTTAAAAGAGCTATTTAAGTGTAAGTGTGAAATCATACAGCATAAACCACACACTATTTATTCTTCACTAATCATTGCAATTTATGCAGATGGACATAAAAAGGACTTTCAGAAAAGGATGATGAGATAAACCTAATAACTATACAATAAAAAGGATGTTTGCTTGTAAATATGTACGCTTCTGACTATTTTGTTGTTGTAATTTTCAGTCCATAGATTGACCTATTATGCGCATGACTTTTCATTTCTACATAACAACCACATTCCACATGTTCCCTAATCTCCTTAGTATATTCTATACTTCCCTCTAATGCTTATTTTCTCTTGGTAATTATTTATACAAATTGAAACGTGTGGGCAGATTGCCAGAAAATTTAGTACACATATTCTTAAAAAACTATGCAAACTTTACAGTATCCTCATGTCTCAAAACGTGGCCCATTAATTTATCCCTTCTTTTGGTCAAAGTCCTCGAAATTGTTCTCTCTTCCCTTATTCTGGTTAGAACTTCCTGGTTAGTTACTCTATATGATTTTCATCATTCTTCTATTGTACCACGTTTCAAAAAATTCTTTTCCTTTCTGCAAGCTTTTATCGTACACGTGCTGCACCAATATAACACCACACTCCATACGAACATTTTTAGCAATGCCTTCCTAATATTCACACTTATCTTAGCCGTAAGTAAATTCCTGTTTTTTTGCGAAAGTCTTTCTTGCCCGTGCTATCCTACTCTTTCTGTCTACTATATTTCTACCATCTCTAGTTATTATGTTGCCCAAGTAACAGAATTCCTTAACTTTTTTCAAAATATCCCGTCTCAATCAAACATCCTTTGTTATTCCACTGTTTCCCATACTACACTCCTCCATTCCCTTTGTTTTCCCTCTAATAGCCCTCATGTTGTTATCTTCTCCAGGACCACGTTCATGCCATTTATTATGTTTTCTAAATCTTCTTTTGACTCCCCTAATACTACAGTATCATCAGGAAACCTTAGGGTTTTTATTTATTTTCCATATTAATCTTTAACTTGCTTCATCGCCTGTTGTGTATATAAAATATATTTTCTCATGTAAACACACAGCCAGTGACATTTTAAACTTCGAATCGTAAGGACAACAGATGAACCCAAGGAGTTAAAATGGACGTGGGAAAACAAAAACTCAAACTACGCATAAAGTTATTTTAAGTTGGACACTAATGTGAGAAGGAATGGAATAAAAGTTTTTTTTTAGTGTGATCTGCAAACGCAATTATTTCTCTTCTCGTTTTCGGCAGAGAGTCCACTAACAGTTAAACAGTGCGTGTCCCTTAAAATCTAACTGTGTATTTAAAGATGGCTCTTTTAAATAAAATTTGTATACCAGCAGTGACACTCTTTTCGTATCCTCGTACATAGTTTTTGCTCTGAATTCATTATTTGGAAGATAGAATGAGTGACTTGGAGAGTGACGGACTGCCTGAGGGTCCTCCAATTTCTCAACCCGTTTAAAAGCAATAAGAAACGATTTGCAAGGGGTGGATGATGAAGGGAGAGCAAGGTTGCTTTCATACCTTAGGACACACACATATGCAGGTAGAGAATATGTGTTTCAGTTTCCCGGAAATTTCTGTTACATTTTGTGCTGTTACCTCATATTTCTTCATTCCCCCTAGTAACCACGTTTCATTTAGGGTCATTTAGTGCTCATGTTGAGCGAGAGACGGCATGCAGGCGTTTCCTGGTGAAAGGGCCTCCTCGCACATGCAGCATCTTCTTCGCCAGAGATTTCCACTTTCGAGACGTGACCCTGAGTCGCGACCCTACACTTTCGGTGCTTCCGGTTTATAATGAAACCTCATCGCTTTGTTTTTCTGCGGAGCGTTCTGATTAAAGTGTTATACCGCCTCTTAGGAGAGAGGGTGGAAAAAAAAGTAATTTAAGGAGCGCTGAATACGAAAGTGATGCCAGTCACTCTATAAAACGTACTAAATTAGACCAAGAAAGTACTTCATGCACAGACTTGTCTTACCATCAGGCTCTTCAACTCGGTAATGAATCTACTCCATCAAATATCCTAATATAATTATCTGACTTTTAAGTTTATAAGAAATAAAAAGACGGCCAATAAGGCAGCAAATAATTTCACTACTATTTAATTAATACAAATATTATGTTTCATTCAACTTCCTCAGATAACTATAATCCAAAAAAATATATGTTTATTTTATTTTAATTGAAACTTACACTTTTTTGTTGTGGTATTCAGTCCTAAGACTGATTTGATGCAACCCTCCAACCTATCTTGCACAAGCCTTGCCTTCTTTATCCAAAATTGACTTTCCATCCGTCTTCTTGATGTACTTGCTAATATTTTTCCTCTCTCCAGTTGTTTCCTTTAAGATGCGTCTATTTCCCCTTTCAACCATCAAATCTTGAACAGCTTTGCATTTCTCTTAGTTTGATTTGCACTCCTATCTATCTAATTCTTCAAGCGTCTGTACTGCTCTTTACCATTTTCATCTCTTGCGTTTTTTATATTTACGCCTTTCATCAATCATTTTGCACTTTATATTAATTTTTATGTATTCGAAATTAATTTTGACTTAATAATATTTTTGTTGTATAGTTACCTAAGAAAGTCTACAAAATTGTTTGTATAATTAAATAGTAATAACTTTATTTTCTGACTTATTGGTTGTCTTTTTATTTATTATAAGGCCAATATAATAGATACAGAGAATGTAGTATATAAAGTTAAGTGCAGAAACTGCAACAGAAATTATATTGTAATAAATTAATGACCATTTTGTACGGAGTTTCGTCATAAGCTTTGGGACTTCTGCAGGTAATATTAAATTTTGATGAGAGAAGAAAGCTTCAACCTAAGAAAAAGCATTTTGGTTGAAGCTACCCTTTCAGGTAGTAAAGGTTATATATTTTTTCTTTCATCAAATTTTCAACTTGACATTAATTTAATAATTACAAATATGACAATTAAATTAATCTGACTTGTTATTATAGATAAAACCACAAAGAATGACCAAAAGTCAGAAATGGAATAATTTATTTGAAAACGTTTAGTCCCACTACTTTTCGGATTCCCCAGTTAATTAAAATTTAACAAAAATTTAGTGTTGCTGCTGAAAAGATGGGGGACGAAATAATTTATTCCATTTCTGAGTTTTGGCTATTCTCTCTTGTTTATTACCTGAAGAATTGGCAAGTGTGGTGACGAAACTTTGTTTAAACTAAATAAAAACTGTGTCTGTAACAAATCTTGTCGTTAATTCATTACATTTTTTATTGTATTGGTTAAACGACAAAAAACAGTTTAAGATTAATGTTATGGGATGAGTTTCAATTGAAAGAGAGAAATTATACAGAACTTTCATTACCTTCAAAATCCTTAAACCATGAATTTTATTTTTAAGATAATTTACTTCAAAGAGACAGATATAGAACAGAATTAAGATTTGTAGAAGTAATTTATGTATAAATTTACATAGAAGTATCCAAGTAAATTATACTGAAATATATATTCTCTACGGAGGCATAATATTGGTACGTTTCTCGATATATAATCACGTAGCTTACAAATTTTTGACAACAAAAGTTCCAAAGGCAATAAATTACTGAATTACCATTTTTTAAATTATTGTATTACATTAACATACATACTGATAATTTTAATGGTATTTATATAAAATTTTACAGTGGTATAATTTTATATGTAAAATAATTTGTTCTTTAAATTTATAGCAAATGTAAATTATGTAATTTTTCTGCTAACCAGTTTGATGACGACATAAGATCTTAAGCTTTCAACTATATTTAAAAATTTCAAATTACTGGAGGCTTAAATGCTTTTTAATGTGATTAATTACGTAATCGTTTACTTCAACAGCCTAAAGACATTTAATTGTTGGAGATATATTTTAATATCTGATTTTAGAAATATAATTGACAAAAACCTACACTTCAGAATATATTTAAGGAATTGTGTTTTGTATTGTGTTGATACCCAAAAGGATTTTTTGTTCCGAGTGTTTCAAGCTACATCCAGATGGTGACAACTCCCTTTTAATAGTTATGGGAAGGTATTTGAAAAGGGAAAATGAGGAAGGGAGAGGAAAGTAGCGAAGGGTGAGCTGGTGTTCCCGGTATATTGGTTAAGGTTTCCACCCGGTATACCTCAAATTGTTGTAGTTAAACCCTAGATGACTGTGGCGTTTATTCGATAGCCCGTTGCGACCTCAGCGTCAGTCTCTGGCCAGAAAAAAAACTTCAAATATATTTTCTGAAAATGTATACTTACCCGCAGTACATATTAAATTTGGAATGGTATAAAAATTGCCAAATCATTATCGGTTTCAAAAATTATTTTATCCTAAACATTTGATAAACTGCTAAATCCGCTAGAAATATTCCGAAACACACTCACAGATATATATATATATATATATATATATATAGAGAGAGAGAGAGAGAGAGAGAGAGACGGATGCTACTTGTGTAAATATATACTTTTACAGAAAAGTTATTTATTGATTGACAATATTTATCATCTCATATGAATTACTTAATAATATAACCATACATAAAAGCGCAATTAATTCCGTTTTTCTAATGCGTAAATTATATTAATATCTCATTTCATTACAGTTATCTTATCGCTTATGATTGACGAACATTCTTTCTTAGCTGCGCTTGGTGTTTGCGTTTTGTCAGTAATATTCTCCAGAAGAAAAAGTTTACTAATATAAACTCCACCTATTAATGATGAAGGTTTAAGAATAGTCAAGCTCAGGACACTGGCAGGATCAGGATTGTGAGCTCGGGTAAGGTACTGTTACAGAGTCTGTAATGTCCGAGTTCAGATTCACCTGATAATAACATTTATATGTAAAATGCAAAAAAATGCCCATTAACGAGAATATCACTGTAGACATATATCTATATCCAATAATTTAGTGCTTATGATTGTATTTATTTATAAAGACATACAACAATAAGTTACTAAAACTATTAATACAGTGAATAATTAACAAATGTATTAGTCACGCAGACAATTATAATGTAAAATTTTTATATCTTTATCTTAAAATTATTTAAATAACTTTTTATTCGAATGAATCTGTACTGATATAGTCTTTAGAATAGAATTTTTTTCCAAATAGACTGTATGTTGAAGTAGAATCAGACGAAAAACCATAACAGCCTCATAAACGTATTGTATTTACAACATTTAATGTAGCTTTCGACTTTTTGTCATATTCATCTTAACTGAAAGCATCATACAATAGTAGCTGATTTATATATAAACATATATTCTTATATATTTATCTATATATATTAGTAAATTGGCAAAGTATACCTTAATTTTATTTGTCAGCAAGTCAGTGCCTCATCACTAACAATTTGTATTCACATAGTCAGATCTTTATACATTCGTTCAGTGCCATGTTGACTGTCTTGACTGCAGGGTTGTTTTCCACCTGACAGCGTTGCCAACCTTCTCGATACTTCGATATCGATATATACCACATATTGATATTATATCTATAATTTATGTTTAAGCATATTGAGTTTCTATTTCCGAGCCTTCATTTCTGTTGTTTACTTCGTTATTTCTATTACGATTAATATATTATAATGACCCGTCTATATAATATATTAATCTTAACATAAATTATAGATATAAGTATAATATCAATATGTGGTACATATCGATATCGTAGTATCGAGAAGGTTGGCAATGCTTTGTCTGGTGCCAAACAACCCTGAAGTCAAGACAGTTAACATGGCACTGAACGAATGTTTGAAGATCTGAATATGTGAATACAAATTGTTAATGACGAGGCACTGGCTTGCTGAGAAATAAAAGTAAGGTATAATATGCTAATTTATTAATATGTATACATGCATTATGAGAATATATTTTTGCATATAAGTCAGCTACTATTGTATGATGCTTTCAGCTAAGATGAATATGACAAAAATAGGAAAGCTACATTAAATGTTGTAAAAAAATAAACACATTTATGAGAATATTTTTTTTATAAACTATAATCTGCAGAGAAGATTAAAATTGAGTGGTAGTACTTTTCGGATGTTCTGCAATCTAATTGGGAGATTATGAGGTTGTAGTGTCTTTTGATCTGTTCCGGATCCCCACAGTCTCTTCACCATGGCAACAGAAAGCTCCCATCTCGTGCGCGGTCATCTGTGTCAAACTCGTTGCTGCTGGCTCAGGTGACGTATTGTGTATGTGCCCTCCAATTTTCACTTAGCTGTTTGCTTGCAGAACTGGGCCAGTGGGCTGCGTATCTGGTTTACGGGTCTCACCTCTGCATCATAGTCCATTAGCACCTGTGCAAGTAGGCAGACACTTCGCTGCGACCTGCTGTACAGGGACACACAAAGAAACATGAATATACTCAGAGTCCGGGTGGTTCTTCATACTCGGTGCTACTTTTTTTTATTAAAGTAAATATTATCCTTAGCTGACAGCCACACTATCTACGCGTCAAAGGAGGGAGATAACGGTCGTTTTTTGGTTTGGTTATTAACAGTGCAATCATTACGAATTAGTCTTAAATTAAGCCCCTCTTTTAACGCTACAAGTGCCTCTTATGTTCGTGTAAAATAAGAGTAACTTTAGTATTCCAAGTCTTTTTAGGTGCCGGACGAAATGTGAGTCGTACACCATCAAAAAATGTTTTCGCTGGTTGTACAAAGAATGTTGAGCGTTCATTACGGCCTCAAAAGGACGACCTTGCAATAAATAAGTCACTGTACTCGGGTTGTGTCATGGCTGACGTACTGTTCTTATATTCGTCTAGCCGTAGCCGCCCCGTGGAAGTTCCGAAGCTTTCTTGAAATCAGAACTCACAAAAGCAATGAAGGTAATCATACACAGCGTTGGTATTACATATAATAAAATAACACTTACTACTGTGGAACTTGGGACTGCCTTTCTTTTGAAAGTTATTCAATGTTTGGTGAAAATGATGTAGTTACAACAGGTAAGAATCATTAACAATAAGTACTGCTATAGAGGGACTTCATTTTACATATAAAATGAATTAGACCAGTTAAACGAAGTAGAAATGCTTCAACCGAAGCTCAAGCAGGAGCGTATACCTAATTTAGAAGAAAGACAAGAATAGAAAAATGTCTTTCCCCTCTTTAATTAGGCCTTTAAATGAATATGAGTGGATATATTGTTTTTTAGGTAAGAAATATTATGTATAGAGATGGAAATGAAGCATTAATTGACAATATACAATAATTTAATCAAATCCAATATACGAAGCCGGCCATTTTATGATTAACAATGTATACATTATGCAAAATTTACCAACATTAAATTTCTTACACTCTAACCTTTAGAAACATGAGATCTACTCTGGGGTCATATTTAAGGGCTTTCTCATAGAAACAGATTTAAAGACACAAATCTTACGCGTAATTGGCAGCATGAGGAAATAGGCAAAAAGTTACAGAGTAATTAAATTCTTCAGCTTTGCCTGGAACTCGTCACTAGTCATCAGATCTCCAACCGGTACTTCTCTCGACTTCCTTGTTGGAAAATGAGTACCTTGCTCATTTAAGCTTCTTATCCGCTCCCATGATCAAGAGCATTCCACCCTGGATCATCAAATTCACGACTTCATAAAGATTGAAATAGTCTCTCAATCCTGCTGTCAGTATCAAAAACACTCTCTATCTGTGTATAAATCACTTATAAAGTCCATTGCCAATCTCCAATCTCTTATTTTCCAACTTCTTAATAGCTCCATTATTAACGTTTATTCCCTAAAATCCTTTTGCGTTCCCGTTTTCATAACTTTGATCCACCCCATTATTTAATTTCATTATTATTAGGCTTTGGGAGGAGCCATCCACCCCATTCCACGGATGTTTTGGCCAGCCAGGTGTCCTGGAGTCTCAATGATTTTAGAAAACCCAGATTAGCACTAACTGTTTGGGTTTTATTAATTGCCCTGACTGCAAGCTTCTTCAAATTATCTCAAGTGTGCGGCCAAATTTCATATTTCGTTGCGTTTTAAACCATTACAATCTGTATATTTATGTTTGGGAACATGACATTGTCGCGACGCCGCGGATCATATTGATATGCATATGACGGGCCGGAGAAATCTTCCACGGGTGCCGGATGTGGCCCTCTGGCCGCGGGTTGCCGACCGTTGGTTTACTGATGCGCATTGAACACCAGCTTTTATTATGCATGTTACCCGTTTCGTACAAAACGGTACAGATCAAATGCTCTGAATGACTACCAGAATATAAACTTACGAATTAAAAGAAGTAAGCTGTAACCTTAAAATTTTATTCCACCCTTGTGTTGTAGTATTCAGTCCTAAGACTGGCCTGATGCAACCTTCCATGGTAACCTATCTTTCGCAAGCCTATTCAATTTCTCTTAACTAGCTCAACCCACATCCTCCCTAATCTACTTAGCGTATTGTATCCTTGGCCTCCCTATTCTGTTCTTACCCCACACACTTCCCTCTAATGCTAATTTTACCTTGGTCAATATTCGCCATATTGTTCGCTTTTCCCCTATTCTGTTTATAACTTCCTCGTTAGTTACTCTATCCACCCATCTGATTTTTAGCATTCGCCTTTAGCACCACATCTCAAAGGCTTCTATTATTTTCCTTTCCTCAACTCGTATCGTCCACGTTTCGCACCCAGATAACGCCACGCTCCATACGAACATTTTTAGCAACGATTTCCTAATATTCACACTTATATTACCCGTAAGTAAATCCCTCTTTATCGCGCAAGCCTTCCTTGCCTGTGCTATCCTACTCTTTATGTCTACTATACTTCTATCATCCCTAGTTATTACGCTTCCCAAGTAACAGAATGCCTTAACTTCCGTTAAATATCCCTTCCCAATCTAACACCCTTTGTTATTCTACATTATCCCAAACTACACTCCATTACCTTGGTTTTACATCTATTAATCCTCATATTGAACTCTTTCTTCAGGACTCCGTTCATGCCATTTATTATGGTTTCCAAATATTCTGATTCCCCTAATACTACAATATCGTCGGCAAAGCGTAATGTTTCTATTTCTTCTCCTTGCAGTATGATTCCTTTTCCATATTCCGTTTTAACATTCTTCATCGCCTGTTCTATATATAAGTTAAACAGCATGTTCGACAGACTGCATCCTTGTCTTACTCCTTTCTTGATTACAGCTTTCTTTTCTTGATCTTCTATTCTAATTACTGCTGCCTGTCTTCTGTAGAGGTTATGTATAAGTCTCCTTTCTCGACATTTTATTCCACCCTTATCGTAAAATAAGTTCAAAAATATTTCATAATCTGAAAACTGACCCTAAGGAACAGATTAGGAGTTCTTAAATGGACAGAGGTTTCTTTAAAATCATACTATTCGTTATCTGCTATTCTTAGAGATAATTTGTTGAAATGGCGGTTCCATAATCGACCACCATCCCCTAAGGACGTGTCTTTGCCACTATTTTGTGCCCCCAACCAAAAATATACCCACAATGTTTTTTAAATAAATATCTAAGTATTATAATGGAATTTTGTATTTTTATACTTGAAATGTGATGGTATTTTACAGAATATTTCCACAACAGAGAACCTGCAGTCATGAGCATGTCTGCAGAAATGTGGACTCGGGTTCCCAACAACGCTAGCATTTTTTATTTGTATATATCATTTACTTTGTTCAACTTTCATTTATAGTATTTTCTGTTTCGCGAATGTTCCGTTTCTTGAATATTCCTTGAATGTATAAATTGTACTGGACCTCGAAGTGGAGGCAGTCTTTCGCAGTACGAGTCTTTGTACAGCACTTCTAGTGTGTGTTACTGTATCTCACGATCCTTCAGAAACGTGACGGTATATATTAGTTTATAAAATGACAGATTAGCAACCTGTAAACATTGACGCTATATTCAGTTTTGAAATACTGCGTAATCCCGCATATTCACTGCGGAAATGGAACGTGACGTCATAAACTTTTACATGTTGACACATATAATGAGTCCTCCTACTTTTATACTAGGGGTTTCTCACCCCGCCAGTGTTTTCCTCTGGTTTTTAAGAATATGTATGCCAAATTTTGTTGCCAACTGTACACACCTTAAAATTTGTATAAATAATTGCAAATATACAAACATCCTTTTTTTAAATACAAGATTTATTTAAGTAATTTTGAGGCAGGTCGTGATGTGTAAGCTGATCTAAATTGTCGGAGGATGGAAAGGCAGAGAATTTATTTCAGTAGGAACCTGGGAATATTCTTCGTTGATGAGTAAATAATGTCTTCAATCGCACATCGCTTTCATATCGCAGAAAAGCAATGTCACACGCGTGACGCGGACAGCCTTGAGTAACTCCTCCTTATAGTTAATTCAATATTAATGTCTTTCAAGGTAAGGTTTCTTGTAATTTCAAATAATGTCGTCACAAGGACGACTTCAATACCAAACACTCCAATGTGTCATCCGAATACCAACAAACAGTATTTTATTGCGTAATTATATTAACATTTATAAATAAATTAATGTATTTTATTTTTCGTTGTTTTTAATTATGAAAAACATAATGTTTTTAGATCTCTGTTTATATGACGATGAGTATGTTCTCTGCTTTGTGTGTAACCTATTATTCCGTTCCATTCTAGCTGATGATGGCTGAATTGATCCCACAAGCTCCTGGTTATTTCTTAGTTTTGTAAAAATAGAGAATAAAATTATTCGTTAAAAAAACTTAAGACTTTACTTATCCTTGTTAATACCATTTCTGGTAATAAAAAGTAGTTAGGACCAGTAACAGAACGTTTATTAAAAAATTCAGCTGGACAACGTTTCGCTTCCTATCTGCACCGTCTTCAGGTAATGATTTCTCTGAAAATTTATGTAGCAAAACTAGAGAAATTATAAGTTGAAATATAGCAAGTTTCCTTTAACGTCAGACTTAATTTCCTCGGTCAAGTCACAACGTGACCGAAACACTGTTAATTTACACTAAATTTTACGAAGAAACTGTTTTTTTATGAATGAACATTATTTATGCTTATTTCCTTTTTTCTGTATAGCGAAAACATTAATTTCCGACGAGGAATATATAAAAAATGACATATTACACTTTGCGTTTTCGATTTAATGATTATTTACGTCCTTCTAGATTGAATTATAAAGGAGGCAAAAACAGATAGTAAAAAATTAATAATTTAATAAATATATTTTACCGACATGTTTTAGTCCGAATATTGATGCTCATCAAGTCTTATGCATAACCTGGTATTTCGAGTGAAAAATGCCATTAAAATGAAGTTATTAATTTATATAGTTTCCGTTTTGGCCTTATTACCAATTTTATAACTGGTATTAGTACTCATAAAGTTGAACTTCCAGTAGTTGTGGAAAAATATATTAACTTCCAATTGTAGTGATATTAAAAGCATATGCGTGATAATATGAATCAAGAATCTTCTGATTTACTGTTCACTATCAATTGGGAACGCAACATTCTCTTCTCCGTTTCTCGAAAAGTTTAGGAGGCAGCTGGCTGATTGTTCCAACAGGAATAGCGGTTAACTCTCTCCCTACACCCAAGGTCTATGACCCATGCGTCTAAACCTCTCAAAACAAATTTAATTATTAATGTATTTATCAAGATACATTTTAAAGGAACGTTTAAGAAGTTTTTTTATCTGTTTAATCAACATAATTTATTCTGTTTCCACACGTATACCATAAGCTAAAAAGTTAGCTGTGAAAATTTCAGTGCTGTTTTTCGAGAAGAAGGAATCTCAAAATCACTGTTTTAAAATGATCATGTGAAATAGAATTCTGAAACGTCTTAAATAAAGCCGCTTGTCATATATTTTCTTGTTTCTGTACAACGTACTGTTGTACTATACAATGAAGTTTTGAAGTCAAAACGTCGTTCAACATCCTACAGAATTTCTGCGCACAGCTTTAACAATTTGGACCCTAAACTTCAAAAATTTGTACAAGGATTGTCAATAGATGTCATGATACTTTTTTAATGAATATATTTCTATTACAATACTAAAATTGTGAAATATTCATTTTCTTTCCATGATTATATATTTCTTCTCATATTCTTATATAGGTATTGTGGAAATATGCAATTACATTCAATAAAAAAATTTAATTTGTATATATACACCTGTTTCCTCTTCCTTGCGTAAGAGTAATCAATTTCTGACAACTCTCCTTTAAATATAATACAAAGAATGGCCAAAAGTCAGAAATAGAAGAATTTAATTTGAAAACGTTTCGTCCCCCAACTTTCGGGACTTCCTCCGTTTGTTAATTAAAACATCATGTAGCTGCTGCTGAAACTAAATTATTCTATTGCTTACTTTTGACCGTTATTTGTATTTTATTGATAATATTAAGCGAGATTAATTTTATTACTTTATTTATAACTCTCCTTTAATATAATAGGAAGGGAATTTGCAAGGGGGGGATGCGGAAAGTATAGAAATTCCTGGCTATATTTTCTGACATCAGTCTGTAATAGTTGTTACGTTATGCTTCAGTACATTGGCAGTTATAAAATATATATCAACTATCCATTTTTATGTTTGTTGTATACTAGAAAGTTTAATTTACCAAATACAACATTTTATAGGATTATCAGTACAACTATTCCACGTACCTGTTAGTATACCTTCTAAAGTACAAGTGTAATAAAATCTTAAACAGACGAAAAGGGAAACTGTTATGTATAGGAAACCAAGGATCTTAAATACATAGTAAGGGGTCATAGAGTCTATTTGACGCAAATTTATTACTTTATACATTACGAATAAAATTATTGAGTCTATTATTAAATCATTTCAGTGATGTTCCTGGTGTTACAGTTTGCTTCAAAGTCAATATACATATGCCAATAAGTAGAATCTATGGACCCATATTTTTGTATTTAAGATCCTTGGCTTCCCATCAATGGCAGTTCCCTGTTCGTATATATTAGAGTTTAATACAGCTGTACTTGAAAAGATCTACCAACAGGTAAGAAGAAATGTTATATTGTTATTCTTTAAAAAATATTGCTTGTGTGGATAATTATACTGTCTTTAAAGTAATTAAAATTTTTAATTTTCATAATTATGTGTTAGGAAATTAATACTAAGGAATGTAATGAAAATAATGACGAAAGGTTAACATTTTAAAATAGTTTTTACTAATTTAAACGTATTTACAGCAATTTTTATGTATATACATAGGTAAATAGAAATATGAAAATCAAATAACATTTGCATGACTACATTAAATCACAAAAATCAATTGTTTTTTGTTTTATTTACAGTAACAGTAAAAAAATTCTCTTCCTGTTTATTTTTGCGAGTAATATGTGAACACAAGCTGAAGATATATCTACATAACTTGTTAAAAACACTTCGCGAGTGCAACTGGCCTCCGTCCCTCTTTTAATTGATTTGTTTTCTATAAACCAATAAATTACTTATATCTAATTCAGGTAAACAGGAATTCAACAGTTCATCGTGAGACGGCGAGTGACATCGTGAGTTCACTTCAGTTCGATTCACACGAGATTTAAGACACTATTACACGTGTTTCAGTCCCTCGTTCAGAGAGCGAGTCCATTTCTGAATGCACTTATTGTCCGCGAGTCCATCGACTCAATTGTTACGGTTAACCTCTCCTCCCTAATCGAAATAGGATTGTGAACACGCTTTGCGCGACGTTTTATTTGCGTTCGTTGGGTATGAAAAGGGAAGTACACACACACACTCACACACGTCGTCAATCAAAGCCGTCCTCGTCAAGACAACCCTGAACAGTTGCCTGCCTGCCTGCCTCGTTAGCAATCTGCGACTCGTATACAACGCAGGCCAATCTCGAGACCCCGAGGTAACGAAAATTTAAACGGTCGCCCCGAGAGAGATGATCTCAATATCCGACAACGAAATAAAACGTGTTTTTTGCAATGACGAAGGACTCGTCCGCCCCGCAGCATTTATTTTCCTATCATGCCGTATAGAGAGCAAGCGGACAAGTGATTTAGAAAACTGTTACGAATTTTGGGTACATGACGTAATCGCCCGCTGTAAAAGGTTTACATTACAAACGCAACCAACATACACGCAAAAATTTCGAGCACAATCGATTTGTCAACTAATAATGATAATAAAGGTTGGATGATTAATTTCAAAAATAACAAAATACCAAACGACGACTATTTTTTTATGGATCCTACTAATTTCCATATGAATGTCCGGTTTGTTGTATTCTGGGGCTAATGTTTTTATTGTCCACAGTGAAAAGAGCTTTGTCTTTGTTTTGTCTGTTTGTAAACGTGTAAGACGGCTGTGGATATAATGATATCTAGTGTCATATTTTAGGGATTTTATTAACTGAAAGAGTCTCTGTTAGATTATTATAATTTTGGAGCTACTTTCCCGCACATTGTCGGTTATTAAGTCAGAATTGTAAAACTGATTCACGCTGGACTAAATGTCTGTAGGATTAAAATTTTACGTCTTCGGTTTGCAAGTCACCAAGATCGTCAATTTTGCGGTCGAGTTTGTACGTCATGGTGTGTCCTCATTTTTTATATAAGAATTTCTTAATAGGTATTTCACATGTTTTCAGCTCTTTGTGGAGAAGTTGTAGACGGAGTTCCTTGAACTGGGGCAACGGAGACGAGGGAGAAAAAGAAATCTTCTGAATAGCGATACGTGTTATTGCGTAAATAGAGTGACTATTGACTCAAATATCCGCAGAAATCGAGAGAAACCACCGTAAAAGCCGCGGCGGATCGGCCGTAGAAAGCTAGGCCCTGGTGGTGAGGTCCATGGGCGTCGCCCTGTGCTCCGCCAACGCCGACATCTGTCTTCTCTGCGACAGAGAGTCGTCGTCGTCGTCGACGTCGTCGTCCTCGCGCTCCGAGTCGACGTCGTCGGGGTCCGAGTGCGGCGAGTCTCTGGGAGGCGTGCAGGGGGAGCTTCCACCGTGGCGGATGCGGCAGCCCTTCATGGACAGGTCCATGGGGTTGTCCTGCTCGGCGGTGGGCGGCGCCAGGGGCGACGACGACGACCGGCCGTCGTCTTCCGCGGTGAGGCGCGAGCTCTCGTCCTCGCTCAGCTGCTGCGACTTGAGGATGGCGTCCAGATAGAACCTCTTGCTGTTGGGCTCGACGTTGTTGTTATTGTTGTTGTTGAGTGGGGGCGGCGCCTTGAGCAGATGGTGCTTGGGCGGGTACAGGTATCCGCCGTGTGTGGGGAAGAGGAAGGGCGCCGCGGCGGGCAGGAAGGCGTGCGGGAAGACGCCGACGCCGGCCAGAGACGCAAATGGCAGCGGCACGAACAGGTCTTTCGCTGGCGACGCGAGCCTCTGGTCTCCAATTTCCACCGACGAGTCCGAGTTGTGAGACTCAGGAGAGCTGACGGACGGCGACGCGGCCGTCTTGTATTCGTCCAGGCCGAGCAGCATCAGGTCCTCCTTGGTGCGGTGGTGAGACAGAGCGGCGGCCGCCAGCTGATGGTGCAGCCGCTGGTCCAGCGCGTGCTGGTGCCCCAGGAGGCCTAGGGGAGGCGACTTCTGTCGCATCTGTTGGTGGTGGAGGTGCTGCTGAGGCTGGTGGTGGTGGCTGTGCTGCTGCTGTTGCTGTTGTTGTTGCTGCTGCTGCTCCTGCAGCAGACAGTGGATCTTGAACCAGTTGGAGCGACGGCCGTAGCGCGAGCCGCTCTTGGACATGCCCACCAGGAGACACTTGCGCAGGCGACACGCTTTGCACGAAGTTCGGTTCTTTTTGTTTATGACGCACTCTCCGTTGTTCTTGCACTCAGATATGGAGCTCAGGTTGTTGTACGATCGTCCGAAGAAAGACTGAAAAAATAGAGAAAAAATAACCTGTTAGATATCGAAGGAAATGCATGTTAAAATTAATTTCTTCGTCTAGACAATGAGACTATTTTTAATTTCTTATAAACAAACATGAGAAATAGATTGAATTATTTGATTTATAATGATAATTAATCCACAACCAATAACAGCAAAAATTATTTTACCATATTTAGAAAAACTTACAATATAAATTAATCTAGCTGCTTGACAAATATGGTGTTAGGGTAATATTTAGATCAGTTAATAATTTAAATTTTTACATAAAATTTTTAAGTTATTTTACATAATTTTCATAAACATAATGTTGTACATAAAACTGAGTGTTTGGATTCAGAACATGTTACATTTTTCAAACAAAACGTAAACTTCAAACTAGAATTAAAGAAGCTGTATTATTAAAACATGTATACCTGAATGATCACATTATTGATTCGAGAAATATAAAAATTTTAGATGTACAAAGTATTTATAATCCTGGGTTGATGTGTGAAATGCGCAAGATTAGCTCAAATTTACAATTAATAAATGTAAAAATAGGTGCACAAAATTTAAAATCCGTATATGATTCAGTATTATTAGGGTTTAAAATTGTATACTTCAAAATTTTATGTTTAACGCTTGTGTTAAGATGAAGTCGGATCTGGCTGTCGACCTGGACTAGCTCAGATGGTTGGAGCAACTGCACTGTGACCGGGAAGTCCCGGGTCTGGTCGACATTTTTTCATTGTTTTCTTCTAAAAGAAGTCACTTCTAGCAATTATTGTAAGAGTTGTGATCTGTGTGCTTGTCATTGGCTTCCCTCGTTTCGAGACTGTAAGCACTCTAATTTTTCTGTAGAAATGTTTCATATAATTTTTTTCAAATTTTGTTAATTATGTTGTATTAAATACCTCTAATTATGGATAGGACTAAAAGGGTCCAGAAAGGTTTTATTGAATGATAATTTAAGTTTTTAATAATTTTCGACTTTTGGCCAGTGTACTGGAATGAGACAATAAATAAATGCATAACTACGTTTTTTTTAACTCGGAGGAAACGTAGAGAGAACTGTAGCTGATAATTAACCCATTCTAACGAACCTAACTTTAAGGTGCGGTAATTGTTCCTGCGGAATGCAAATGTCAACACTTAGAAAACGTCTTTCATTCTTGTGTCCCGGGAGTACAGTAGTGTGTTTATTCATACTCATACTTGCATTATTAATACGATTCGCCCGCCATTGTCTTAAGTCCTTACGTTAACAAGCTTCTTATCTTTTATTCATGATAACTTTCTGCGAAGTCATTCCGTTTTTATTTGTTATTTCACCTTGAAAGCAAGTTAATTTTCATAGTTATTTTATACATTTAATTTATTTTCCTTTATGTTTGTGTTTCGTCTAATTAAGTTGAGCGGCGAATATGCGAAAGTGGGGTGCATTTACTCACTATGCAACTTATTTTATGCAAAGATTATTACTGAACGTAATTCCAATGAATATTACGAACATGAGAATCGTGGAACTGGGACCAATCTTTCCTTTGTTCTGTCTTGAATAAGTTGTATTGGAAACCGAGTTGTTGTAGGTCGTAGGCAAAGAAGATTGACGAACGCGATCGCTCACGCCTAAACGCAAGATTCGAAACGGACGGAGACTTTCGCAATGCAATCTAGTTTCAGCTGTCTTCACTTCTTATAGGGACGTTAGAGAGAAAGACTCGCCAGTCTTTTACCTGGTCTAAGATAACAACCGTGCAAAGATGTTACAGCAGAGAAAACAATCAAGCTTGATCAGCGACTCTTTCAGTGAGTCTTAAAAGTGCAGCTAATGACAAAGAAAATAAAAACATCGTTGCTGTCATTGGATGTAGAAATCTAGGTGTGAGCGACGACAATCGGAAAAAGTTACAAAATATTAAGATACATCAAAAATACTAATATATTAATCTGAAAGGTGATTTGAAAACTTCCAAAAAACTGAGCATTTGAAAATAATTTAGGTAACTCTAAATGTATTTAACATAATTTTTGAAACCGGAATAATCATTACAACTGGCGAGGAAACACGCTTCCTTTCAGTTTAACTTACAATTAAATTATCGACCAATTCACAGACAAACAAAACTTCTTATTTAATTCATAGAACATTTCGTCCACATTTTTGGAACATCCTCAGATAAAGACACACGCGGTCAACTTTGTTCTCAGCTTAAATATTGAAGGGATGAAAACAGATATGAATTAAATAATAGAGGCCCAAAAAGAGAAAATATTATACTTCCTTAATTGCGTATGCAAGAGAAAATAAATTACCTGTCCCAAAAGTTTGGACAAAATGTATGAATTGTATCAGATATTTCGTTTGTCTGTGAATTTGTCGTTTGTTTAATTCTGTATAATTATTTTCAAAAGCAGACGTCAATTGATATATTAGCTGAAATTCATTCATTCTAATTTTCACACGAATGAGACATTGTGATAATACGCCGTTTCTACTATATCTATTTGTTCATTATCAACTAATAAGTTAGGAAAAAATAATCGAGGATCGATGCCTGTGGAAGCTTTCTTTCGTAAGTACTTCTCCCCAGATTGATTGCGGGGCTTACTTTCGGGGATTCCTCGTACTTTCTGTAATTTTTTTCTAGGTTTTCAGATGCCGAGGCAACTTCATCTATTTTGGGACGTGTATGTACTGGGATCAAAGACCTTGGCCATACGGTAAGAGTTGTCCGCTGATCCCAATGGATCGGCCAACTGTCTCCTAATACTGGTTGAGACACGGAGGAGGGAATGCTGCGACCCCACAGAAAACTCCTCTCCCGTCTTTCGGAAGGGCGTGAGAATAGTATGCAAAAGCCCGAAATACCTAGACTTTTCCCTGCATCTATTTTAGGTGAACCACTCGGGCGCCCTACAACTTTTGGCTACCTTGATCTACATACCTATGCTATAAAAGAGGAGTTGTTTATTTCAGGATCACCCTTATGTACCTGTTTCCCCCCCAAAAATCTAAACATTACATGGAAAATTATAATGTACCAAGTATTAACAAATTGTGTTCTCCACATACGAAACCTGACGGGAGACGCGTTCAAAGGCAAATGGAGAGATAAGCTCATTTTCTTATGGTTCAGAAATCAAATCAGGACATTCCAGACTTCATAACGTGAGATTTAGGTCTCTATTTGTATAGCAAGCAGAGGTTGGATCGATTCCTTGCCTGACTTCATGTTTTTCATTTATTGTTTTAAATACTTTTCTTTTTCATTTTCACTCGGTAAACGTAGAGAATTACACAGTCTTTCTGACTCCTTGATCAAATATTTTCAAATCAAGGATGACTGATACAATCAACAAAATAGTCTTAACTCTGCCATTTTAATCTGTGGGTGTCCATTGGAGCTTGACTTAATTAATTATGGGGAACAGTCGTCGTCTAGTCTGATGACGGAAAGGCGCACCACGTTTCAAAGTCGTAGTCGAAACATTTTAACTTCCAAAGGGGTTGCAATTTGACTTTATGGATTTTGTTCCGGTTTTCCGCGGAACCAGTTAAAGTTGAAACATCATTTGGTGTCGTCCTGACCCTGTGCCACATATATCTCCGAGATTGCGTTGTGAGGGATGACCGAGGTGAGCTAAGTGTTGTGTTCCTGTGGAAATAGACCAGATCGCGTTGCGTGAATGGAGTTGCGTAAGAGCGGAGAAGAGCCTCAGCGAGACAATGCTCTGCGGAAGCCTCCATCACTTTCCCCAGGAGACGCTCCGCCGCCCACGTGTGTAATGCGCCGCTTAGAGAAACTGGGCCTAGGCCGGAGGGAGACCACCAACCAATATCAATTCCACTTCTGACGCTCATCCAATTTTGTGGAAAACTCGTATCAAACCAACGGCGATAACGATGTTGGAATATACAGCAGAAAGCGTTCTCGTCCTATAAAATACTTTTTTTGGGGGATGTGGAGGGGGGGGGGGACAGGTTATGCCTAATTTAGATATTTTTTGACCGTGGTCTAGTATAAATCTTGGCAGTGATAATCGGCGATTAAGGAGAACAAGGAAAGGGTAGAAAACCTTCATAAGTTGAAAATCAACAAAATCAGTTAATAAATAAAATACAAAAAATTCTGAGTCCTGGATGTCGCGGTACCAACACGCAATTTTAATAAGATTTTAATTAATGGAGTGACGAGGTCCCGCAAGTTGGGAACGAAGCGGTATAAAATTTAAAATGCTTCTATTTATGACTTTTGGCCATTATTTGTATTTTTAAAACTTTTTCATAGTCGCACCAACATGGAGGTCATTGGCGACTTGCTAATTAAATATTTTATTTCCTGTTTCTTTGTCGGGAATACCCAGTCAGGGAACCTGAATAGACACTGAAGCACCCTGGTCCTTGCTAGGAATCGAACCCGGGGCCTCTGTAGAGCCTCTTGACCACAGAGGTGGCCTACTTTGTATTTTATTTGTAATAGTAAGTCAGATTAATTTAATTATTTTATTTGTAAGATCCGCTGTTCACTCCAAATTCGGAATGTGTCATTCACGATGACAGTCCGCAGTCAACCCGTTAGGCCCAGGCCCTCAATGGGATATAGAGCCGAAGAAGAAGTAAGAGGATTGGCAGATATAAAGCTAAAGAGAAATAAATACAGCCATTACAAGTTGGTATTTTTTTATGAATACATTCACGAGCTTTGTATAAATTCTTTATGTTGATTGAGTAAGACGTAACAAGTAAACCAGATATTTTCCGTTAAGTGTTGAACTGTTAATTAAGAACTCTGAATGACTTTCTCTCATCGCCGGTCAGTAGGAAAGTGTTTTAAATTGAATAACCAAATTTTTCACATGTAAATTCAATAATCTTTTCGGAGTAAATAGGACGTATTGCAAAATTTGTAAGTTTTTAACAATGTTTTTATATGTAAATTAAAAAGTTGTAACATAGAACTTACATTTAATTATTGTAAAATTATTTTTGTAGTAAGCCTGAGGAAGTCTCAAAATGGAGATGAAACGTCGGTTTTGTGAATAAATAGTGATATATTTAATGGTGACTATTTGGCCGTCTTTTTATTTACTGTTTTAAATTGTAATATTTCTCGCCAAGACATTTGGCCGAGCCAAAGATCACTTGAAAGGTCCAAGTGTTCGGGCTGCTGCGTTGTACCGGAACGGGTAGGCAGGAAATCAGTTAACAGATTCTGGTAATTGGTTCCGGAGGAATATTTTAAAATATGTCGGTAACAATTGCTTCGAATCTAGGCGGCCATAAATATTTGAAGCAGAGCCCTCGAGAAAGGGTCACAGGTCGTGGGAAATGACTTCACAACACGCACATTCCAGGCGCGTGAAATATTGGGGGCCCGGTCCTCGAACCCACACCACACACACACACATATAACACGGTCAAACGTATTCAAAATAGATCGCTGATTGTGGGCGCCAGGCTCAAACAATATGGCTCACCAAACAGAAACAAAACAACCTGGGGATTGTGATTCTCAATGAAATTCCTCGCCGTTGTAAACTGCACCGGGGACATTCCAAAGAGGCGGAGAAAACGTTCCATAAATTTCTGTTCTACGGTATCAAGGGGTTACCAGATTTGCACCCTTCGTATTTAATTTAGTTCCGTAATATTCTAACAATCTTGATTAAGTAACGTAAGTGATTTATACGATAAAACTCTAGATTTTAACATGTACAGTTTTTAAAAATAACAGCGGCTACTACACGTGTACTCATACCATACAGCACATAAAATTATTTGTTTCGTAACTTTAAGAGCCTTTATAATAATTGTGACTAATCAGTGCTAATTCTTTTCTGGAGACTTTCTGCTACCTGTTACCCACGACTTTAGCACACTATTTCTGTCTGGAATGAGAAATGTGCATAAACATAGTTCCGTTTCTCTCTCCGGTACCACCGCTAAAGCTCAACATAGTGTTCTTTTTTATTCAGTATTTAAAAATATTATTTTAAAGTTGTTCATACATATTTCGTAGACTTAAAAAATAAACATTTGGAGGTATTTTTAAAGAGGAAAAAACATTTAAGAGGTGTCATTTCAAAGACTTTGATCACGGTGAGAAAATCTATCATACGATCATGCATAAAATACTGCCACCATGCTTGGCTTGTCCTCTATATTAACTTTATTTAAAATATGTGCGTGTTAGAGATTTGAGTCAACTTGATTTTTAATTTTTCCACTGGACACTGTTGCATGTTAGGAGACGGAATTAGTAATATGTTAAGCGACGGGTCATTTGGCAGCACCGTTTCTGTTGTAGTATTATAAATTCCTTACGTAATTATCGTTGAAAAATTCTTGCATGGGGCGCTGTGCAACACATCTTGAAAATTAAAGAATCGCCAGTGATCAGTAAAACTTTTAGAAATCCACTAGTAACAATAGTCTGCCGCGGAATCTGCGATGATGTTAGGCGTTTTAAAGCAATACAGGAGAATCTCTTTGCCCTCAAATTATTCTTTGGTGAGAAATATAGAATATGGCAAGAAAACAGTTCCACGGCGAGAAACTCCGAGACCGGCACGATACAAATTTAATTATCTTTATGCAATCTAGTACTTATATTTCTATCAACATGGAATATCATATATTCTATATACAAGCTTTTGTGGTTAAAGATGGAAGGCAAGAAGATGCTGTAGGGTGAGATTTTTTTTTCTACGCCATATTTGAACCTTATACAAGAAATGAGACTGGAATAATTTTTTGACTTAACAAGGAGGTAAAAATCCAATCGGGGTCCAAAATTTTCGGTCGTATAAAAATGTTCTTCTATGAACAGTTCATTAATGAGAGAATGCTTACGTCAAAAGTAATGCAGTGAGATCGTTATGTAGTTTCAACCAAGTTGCAACCAATATCCCTGTGCAATCGGTTAATTTTGGAACGTCCATTCATTTTGTAACAAGATGATGATGTCAATGCTGCATATGACGTTGAAACAAAATAATTCTGATTTTTTTGGCATGAAATTGTAACGTATGTAATTAATGTTGAAGTCTATTTGAGCTATCTTAAATGAATCGGACAGTTTTTTCTGACGTCACTATCAAGTTTCATCTGCTCTTAAAAAGGTGTGTTCAGGGAAGCGCCTACAGGTTTAGAATTTTGAAATAATTGAGCTCCTGGAATTATTGGAGAGGTGCACGTATCTCTTTCTTTGTTGTCCGCGGCGGCTATTTGCGGTTCACACGTGGACGATTGGATTCTTGAGCTGGTGGCGATGGTCGTTACTGTCGCGAGACACCCGGCGCGATTTCGCAGGATAATTTTCCTAAGCAAGCAAGCAGAAATGTTGACCTAGTTGGTCTCCACGGCTTTCACGGCTGTGTAGAAACGAATTCGTTTCGACGCCGTGGTGCCCGAGGCAGGTTTTGCCCAGGGCGACAGACGCCGTTCAAATCTCGGGAGAGAGAGAAAGAGAAGAGAATGGGGGGGGGGGGATCTGCCGATCGGTCTCACTGGCTCTTGCGACAATCACTCACAGAATAGCAGAAACGGGAAACTACACCACAAACTATAGTTATAGTAACTATATAAGAAATAATTAATCTATCGGGATAAAAAATGAAGCTGTACAAAGTAACAGAGGAACCTGAGACAAATAACAGCGGGAGATAACAAAAATAACAATTCAAAAGTTGTAGCTTGTTACATCTTATATTCATCCGCCATGACTCACTTCTTTGTAAGTGTTGCACAGTATGGAGACTCTCATGTGCGTGCCCACGCCAGGATTCGAACCCGAAACCTCTGTGGTGCGAGGAAGTGACGCTAGTCACCACATCACAATCCGCACTAATATTAATAGTTTTAAATCACACCTATTTATTTCTGATTTATAATGTGTATCAGCAAATATTTTTGTTTGATAATAATACAATTAATCATTCAATACGAAAATTATTCGAAAAAGGACAGAAAATTAAACCACTTAAATTTTATTGATCTGTATTATAGATTTATACTTGTTAGATCGGGTGTTAAAGAAGAAAACAATCGGCTTAACTTATATTTATAATTGGCTAGATGAGCCGCCAGCGTTAATTATAATAGGCCGGAAAAGGAATTACTTCGACACAGATCTCTATCAGAATGTAAACAAATAGGGCAACCTTAAATACGGAGGAATTTTAAATTATTTAACGAAAAGGAAAATTAAAACCCTGCGTGATGGCGCGAACAGAAGATTTAGAAGATATTGGCGCTTTTTTTAAGTCTAAAATTCAATCCACCTCTATGATATGGAATTCTGGCCCCTATAGCGTTTTTCTCCGAGTATGCGTTCCAAGTTTTATTCGAGCGTTTAAGTTTCCAAGTAGAGCATGGAAAAATCATTTTTTATTTTAAAAATTAACAGGCTGCCAGGCGTTGGTCGGCTACGCAAGCAGTACATAGACTCCGAATATTCAGAAATCTTGGATGATTGCGTGATGATATTTTATTGTCGTCAACTTCTTCCCCCTCCGCCACGACCTCCCCCCCTTTCCCATCCAACACTCTGGAACTGAAGTACACGTTTTACGTTGAATCTCAGAATCAGACTCAGTAACTCACATTTACACCTGTTTTGACACAAATCTCGATTGGTTTCTTGTTATTTTGTGTGACGCCCCTCCACCCCATCCCTTACGAAAACTCCCCTCCTATACTAAAAGTCGTTCAATCTAGCACAAATACGGTGACAGGGGCGCTATCAAAGTGATCTACGCCCCCCAAAAATTTACCTCATTAAAAAATTTTCACCCCCACCACCGGCACCCATAGGGGTGGTAGCATCCGTCTTACCCACATATTACTGATTTCTGGTTTTCAAAGAACACGTGTACAAAATTAGGTCGAAATTGCTTTATGCGCGTATATAAATATGCGGAACATAAACACATACAAAATTTTATTTATAAGAATAAAGTTAATGGTCCATCTCTTGGGTCTGCTTTGCACGAAATAACTTATAAATTTAATGAAAGAATTATTTAATTAACATTATTAGTACTTAATAAATGTACTAATTGTTTGAAGACTAGCGGCGCCAAATACAAAGCGCTGTGCCGCTCACAGTCAATTTTATTTTCCAGAATTATTCTTATGCACAAACAATTCCCGACAAGACAAGAATATGGGAGCAGTAAGCCCAGAGTGACTGCGGGGCTCACCTGATTATGTCGGGGATGCCTCGCACTCTCTCTGGGTACTTTTTATCAAAGTTCTCATATGCCGAGACACCTTCACCTATTTTAGGAGGTATATGTACAGGGGTCAAAGACTTTGGGCATATGGCAAGAGCTGTCCGCTGATCCCATTGGATCAGTCGGTCAACTGCCTCCTGAAACTGGTGGAGACACGGAGAAGGGAATGCTGCGTCCCCACAGCAAACTCGTCTCCCGTCATTCGGAAGGGCGTGAGAATAGTACCCAATGCCCGACCTACCTGATGCAGGTTTTCTAGGGTTTTCCCTGCATCTCTTTAGGTGAAACACCGGGTAGGATCCTTAAACCATAGCCCGGGGGCCCTAGTTAACCCTTGGCTACCTTGCTCTACCTTCCGCATCCCCCCTTTTCAATTCCCTTCCTATGCTATTAAAGGGGAGTTGCCTGTTTCAGGATCACCCTCACGTAGCCTGTTAAAAAAGGGAAATGGGGCAAAACAAAAACGATTCTATCCATAAAACTTACGCGCGGCCAAAAACACTTGCATGGCTTACACGTGGTGGATTCTTATCAGAAGGTGTCGCCAGCTCAACGATAAAGTTTCGGAATTATGAATACTGGAAGACGATATGGAAATTTTATAAATACTTTTCAAAAAAGTATTTTCTTGCTATATGACGTGTTAAGTCTATAATTTGCAGGGCTACAGAGTAGATGGAGAAATAGTATGTAAGGGTCCCGATTTTTTGGAACCCAGAGGACTACATTAATTTATTCAAGAATTTAGCAAGAACATGCAAATCAGTCAGAGTTTGGGAGGCAAGAGAATATGAAAGAGAAAGAAAGTAGGGTGTGAGGAAAGGACAAGCGACGCCAGAAGTCAGGAGAGGAGTTTCGCCCACTCGGGGCTTGTTGCTCTATGAGCTCATGGCTGCCAAAGTGTTCCTGCAAGAAAGGTGCGACCGTGTTCCCCCCCAGATTTCTTCGCGATCCAGCAGGATTGGAGCGGAACTAACGGCCCATTCAAGGTAGCCAATATCTCATAAACAATTCCCTATGGTGGAACTGATTTCCGAAGCAGCTACGCCTCCTCTAACTGGCGACCTCCCGTGGTGTAGAGGAGTCAGCTCCAGCACGCCTCGCATCGCATCACATCACCGCGATCGAGTCCCGCTTCTTACAATCTCCCAAAAAGGTGGCCGGCCTTCAACTTCAAACTTGCGGTCCTGATTATTATCATCAACTCCTCGAGTACTTGCTCTTAGATTCCGCGGCCGCCCTGCTCAACCCTCTTCGCCCTAACAACAGAGACCGCTTCATAAAACGGTCACGAAGAGGAATAGCGTTATATGGATGAGAATATCCAGAACCCTCTCAAAATGTAAGCTACAGACAAATCCGCAATATTTATTAACTGAATTTGCAGGAGACGTGTAATCGGTTTTTTTTGACCAGAAATAAAGGTTTGCCTACATTTGAAATGAGTCATTGAACTTTTAATTTTTATAGTTTAAGCAACACGAGCTGTTACAAAGGAATCATTTTATTTTCTTCCCCAGTAATATTAATTTTAAATAATTAAAACCGTTTCTCTTCATGTAATGGCAACTCATGTAACCTGTGCGTTGAACGGTGGTGGTATAAAATAATTTTATTCACATAATTCCCGACTATTAGAGGGGGATTCACATGTGAATATTCTCTCACAGCCCCGAGTGAAATATATATTATTGAATTAAATGAGAAAATTTTCCCTTCACATGCTATTAAAGGGGAGTTGCCTGTGTCAGGATCACCCTCATGTAACCTGTCAAACCAAGAAAAAGTTAAAAAATGCTCAATTACTAAATGTTAAAATTTACCTGACACTCTTTAGGTGAAGCATCGGGTAGGATCCTAGACTATAGACCGGAGCCCCTAGTCAACCTTTGGCTACCTTGCTGCTCTACCTTCCACATCCTTCCCTTTACAATTCCCTTCCTATGCTATTAAAGGGGAGTTGCCTGTTTCAGGATCACCCTCATGTAGCCTGCTAACCTAAAAACAATATTTCACTTTCAAATTACCTTCCTATCTTAAAGGTCAGTTGCTGTAAGTGGATCACTCTCTTGTAGCCTGTCACCATAAAAATAAATATTTCTCTGAACGTCTATTTTTCTATAGAATTTATGTATGAAGATTAAATCAAAACGACCAATTCACAGAAAAAATTGACGTTTTTTTTTCAAATATTACTAATTTCGTCTTCGCCTATGGAACTTGATCAGGTAAGGTCTTTGATTACAAAGAAATATACAAAAATTAGGAAATTTAAAGTAATAATATGTCTTTTAAAAAGGATGAATAATTTTTTATTTCTTAATTAATTTAGTTAAAATAAATGAATAAATTTTAATTAAACTTTGTTAGTTTAAATACTTTAAAGCCTGACCTGATGAAGTCCCTGAGGTGATGACGAAGCGTGGTAATAATTGAACATAAAACTCTATTTTGTCCGTGAATTATTCATTTTGATTTATCTTTGTATAAGTAAAAAAATTGTTGATATATGTATGTAAATGTAAATACGAAATACTGGATTCTCCAAAGTTGCAAGACGAAATATTACAACTTATGAAAATGATAGACTATTATTTCAAAATTTAAATAAATGATATTTAATGTTTCTATCACAACGGAAGTTATGCGACAATAAATAAATTTATATTGTAAAGTATTCTACATTAACTGGATGATTGAATGATCTATACTCAGTCTGCTTTCACTACTGGAGGTGATTCAGGAGCAATCCACCTTCACATAAGATTGATTTCTTCCTGCTTTCGTAAGATTTTGGAATGGCCCGCGAGTATGATCTTTGGCTAGTGATCGTCAGCGTGTGACACCACCTCTGCTACTTTTCTATTCTCTCTGGTCGAAGCCCGGGGTAAGCAGTGGTAACGTTATGAAATATGGTTTTCCTTTCGTAAAAATCCGAAGGCTGTCCGCAAATGGACCGAACCAGAAAGCAGGAAACCGACCAACTTTCACGCAATGGCTGTTGATATTAATACACGTGAATTCGTGCACAAACTGATATTCGTAAAGTGGTCTATAAATGTTGCAATTATTTTACTAATTACTGTTCGTTTGCATTGTACCAACACATGCGCTTGATTTATAGTCATATACGAAGCGAAATATTTCCCCAACAAATAGTCACTCCCATGACTCTGGATTTCGTCTTTTGGATTTTATAAAAAGGATCCATGGTTCTGTGGAACATTAAATTCTTTTTGGTACCTGTGGAAATAGATAAATTCGTATTCGCTCAGATCAACCGGAAAGCTCTTTAATCTCTTTCTACTCGGTCCACATGTAAACGCCGTAAGATAAAGACGCTCATTACTGTCGTAATTGCGGAATTTTTAAATTTACTTTACTTCTCACTAACGACTGCCAGCTTATTTTACTTCTTATAAAAAATACATTACGTTGAAACAACAAATTACTATTTCTTAAAAAGTTTTTAAATAATTATAAGGTGACCGAATTTGCTTAGCTATTTTGTCTGTTTCTGTGGTCATATTTGAATTAATGGCCATTACAGACGGTACAATAATTATTTTTTCCACGACTTATCTACTATTTGGTCCCTGTATCAAAAGTATTTTCTGTGTGGAATTACGTTGATTAAGATACCTTCGAATCACGTGCTGACAAATGGGCTGTATCATTTATTTGTTTAAAATTATAATATTAATCAATTAACGCCTGATATTAAAATGAAATAATTTTCGATCGTTTTTTCCCGAGGTTTTTTAATCAAACAACGTTTCGGCGCATATTCGCACCTTCTTCAGTTTTTTAACGTTGTTTGATTAAATATAAAAAAACTGTCTGAAGAAAACCCTGGGCGAAAATTATATCATGAAGAGAAAAACCTGAAGAAGGTGTGAATATGCACCGAAACGTTATTTGATTAAAAATTTGGAAAAAAACAGGTCGAATATTATTATTTTATTTTACAATTATAACTGTTAACCAATTTTTGTTGAGTGTTTTTCGCTCCTTAACTCAATTATTTAAATTATGATGGAATGAGTAACAGGTTACACGAGGGTGATCATGAAAGACGCAACTCCCCTTTAATAGCATAGGAAGGGAATTGGAAAGGGGAATGTGGAAGGTAGAGCTAGGTAGCCACGGATTATAGCCGGTGTTTTTCCTAAATAAGATGCAGGAAAAACGTAGAAAACCTGCATCAGGTAGGTCGGGCTATTAGTACTAATTTCACGCGCTTCCGAATGACGGGAAACGAGTTTGCTGTGGGTTCGCAGCATTCCCATGCAAATAGTTCAATTATTTTAAAATTTGTTATAATGTATGCAAATGTCGTCGTCGGAGGAATCGAATCGACAGGGTCCATGTTAAGCTATTAGGACAGCCGTGAAGGAAGTTGGTATTTACGAAGTTTCGCAACTGTTGAGGGTGATGATGGAACGAATCGACTGACACGCTCGAAGGTCACGTCCGTCCACACAATAATAAACATGGTAATTACAATTGGCATTTATCGCTGTTTCTCCGAGTGAGTGTAGATAGATTCTCTCCACGTACACGAACAATTTGTACATTTCCTTTCCTTATTCATATTCATCGTAATTCGCTTAGGCGTAAAGTGGTTGCGTACCGTGGTAAGGGACGCTGAGAACTTACAACGGGATCTGCATAGAGAAAAGGAAAATAATTGTACGTTTCCACTCCGCATGTACATGTTCATTATATTGTCCTTTCCTTTTCTGTGCTTACACTTTCCTTTTCGTCGGCTTTTCCATCCTCGGTTTTGATGTATGTGATTTTCGTAGGAATTAAATATTTAAATTAATCTGACATAAACATTCAACAACCAATAAGATTAATAGCTGCATGTCTTCATCTAAAAAGTCCCAATATTGTGGACGAAACGTTGTATACAATTAATTGAATGTTATAAAAAATTCTGACTTATTGACTGTTTGATGTTTATAAATGTCAGATTAATTTAAATACAGAATATATCATCTTCTTGTCTGACAGTCGTATTGAATTTTTTTTTCAGAACGTAAAGCTTTTATTTTACGAATATACTGACGGACACTAAGCTTTATAAGTTAATAAATCAAAATGAAGGAAGGAAACTTTTCCACTATTGATTGCCATTTAAGTAAAAATAAATAAACAACACAGCCGATTTATCAGCAAACGATTTTGTATTTATTTAATACGTCTACGACGTTCCGTCTAAATTTGTGGATGTCGTCAGGTAAATTTCAAATGGATATCATTCTTGCAAAAAATGGATAATTTTGCGACGTGGACTGCTTCCTGCGACGGTTACGGCCGAACTGATGAAGTCCGCAAATATGGACGAAACGTCGTACATAAATATAAAATTGTTTGCTGACAAATTTGCTGTATCGTTTATTTGATTAAAAGTATAAATGCCTATTTTTGTTGAGTGTTTTTTGCCTATTAAGTCAATCATTTAGATTCTACAGCTATAATTGTCAGTTTTAAGTGTAGCACCCTGAGGGTTTATTTGACTAAAAATATCAAGGAAATTCGTCGTAGAGATTGTTGTTCAAAACCAATGATTTATTATTAATTTTTTTAATATCTTAAATTTTGACAATGACATTAGTTAATAAAAGAAATTTAAGAAACGACCATTAACAGGCAAGTTTTTTTACATAGACCGATGCTTGGGAAGCCTATTTTTAACCTCTTCAAGGTTAACAATTCTATTTTTCAAATAAAAAGTAAATTAACTAGTATAATAGATGGGTTAAAAGTAGTTCTCACACTAACACTGGCTATTTCTTCAGAGGCACAACGTGTTTTGAAAATAGGATTGTTAGCCTTGAAGAGGGTACAAATAGGTACCGAAACGTCGGTTTGGGTAATAAAATCTTGTCTGCTAATTCATTAATTTCTCTTAGTATAAAACAGATGTAAAACATCTCTTAATGTTAATAGTTAATACAATAAATTAATATTCTGACAATTAAGCATGAATAATGCAGGCCTTTTGCCAGTAAATATTTTATATTTATTTAATACATCTACGACGTTTATCCATTTAAAATTTACCTGACGAGATCCACAAATATGGACGAAACGTCGTAGATGTACTAAATAAATATAAAATTGTTTTCTGGCAAATTGTCCGTATTATTTGTTTATAGAGTTAATTTACCATCGCGATTATGGGGAAATATTTGCTAAAAATGCTCGTATGGAGCGTGGCGTTATATGGATGCGAAACGTGGACGATAGGAGTTGCAGAAAGGAAAAGAATAGAAGCCTTTGAAAAGTGGTGCTGTAGGAGAATGCTGAAGATCAGTTGGGTGGATAGAATCGCTAACGCTGATTAGAGGTAGATCGAACAATATGGAGGACGTTGATCAAGGGAAGAGTAGATTAATAGGCTACGTTTTAAGACCTGAGGGTTTGTAAAATTATCATTAGAGGGAACTGTGTGGGATAAGAACAGAAGAGGAAGACCAAGGATGGAATACGCGAAGAAGATTGGGGAGGATGTGGAATTTGGTAGTTATGCGGGAAGGAAAAGAATTGCGCAAGATAGGTTAGCATAGAGGGTTGAATCAGACCAGTCTTAGGACTGAATACCACAACAACACAAAATTTATTTGTTTTGGCTGTAATCTGTTATTGGGTAACAACAATTATAATTCATTGATTATATTTATAGATATACGTAAACTCCGTTCATTTGATTTATCAATTGTTCCGAATTCCACAAATCGTTTCGTTGTAAATAATAATAACGACAAAGGATTAGTAGTCTCTTTCTTGCTAAACGTTTTGATTTTATCTGAAACTAGGTGAAGTATTCGTCTGTGATAATTAAAAATTATTCGATGATGCTTAGAGTGAAGATTCTACGTCTGTACTTGTTTAAACAGCATTTGGAATCATTTTTTTTGACATGTCGAGTTTTTCCCTTCCATAGGATGAGGAGCAGAAATTTATTATGGAAATAAAAAGGTGACGATGGAAATGGAGGTTATATAATGGAATAAGGCGGTGATGGAGTGGTAAGAGCATTGTCTCTACCTTTGTTAGCCTTCAGGGTACAAAATGAAAACGTTGCATTTAATTTGAGAAGTGAGTTAATGTTGAAATAACCGGTAACTCACCTTGCATCCTTCGCACGTGAAGGCCCCGAAGTGGAAGCCCGCCGCCGGCTCACCACACACCTTGCACTGCTGGTTCATCTGAAACATCACAGATGGCTCTGTCATCCTCTCCGCAAGACACAACCAAATATCTCTGGTAAATGCTCCTATTAAAGAAGCGTGCTAGTGGCAGGAAAACACAGTATCACAAGAGAAAGAAAGGTACCAGGAAGGAACCGAACCGAACTGAACGAAAATGCTCTCGTGTCCGTTATCGATTTATCGAATCGACAGTAATAAAGTTCTATTATCGTTTCGCGTTTAACCTCGGCCAGAAAACTGCTAACAGCCATAATCTTGCCAAACTTGGCTCGTTGAGCTATAAAATAAAGGGGGGCAACTACTTCGCACGTCACACGGGTTCTTTTTTCTTCACTTTGCATCCTGAGGAGCGGCGAATCCTCCGGGTCCCAAATGCGTGTGGCTCTTTGGTGCATTACCACGGGATAAAGTGCCCCGCGATTTTATCTACAGTTATGGCGTAAGGAGAATGGAACACAAGCCGAATAGGTCTAAGTAAAGGATTGTAGCATCTTTGGAAACTAATGTACTGATGTATATAATTTTCTGCGAATGATACCGGTGGCATTTTGAGAACAAATAACGAATGTGTAAACAAATTGAAATGAAAATATTTTTATAACTTTTTACCTAATGTAATCCATTGTAATTTTCATTTTAGTATACCTGAAGAAGTCTCAAATGAGAGACGCAGCGTTGTATAGTTCCTTATTTAAATTAAAAAAACTGACATACTTCTTGCGGAAATTGGTGTCCTGGAAGATATCTAAGAAGTCTATATGTGCCTTTGTGATAGATTTTTCTCTGTTCTAAGAGTGTGTCTCATCTCACTCCTTGCATTGTGTTTTCCGTAATTGCTATGTAATTTTTTTTTGTAGTCGGCCATAACGTCTACTGTTGAATTTCTTTTTCATGTTCGACGGGATCCTACGCACGATCTTCTGCTGCCTCCTCCGTCGACTGAAAACTGAAGATTGAATTTTATCTTTCCTCTTTTTGTCCTTAAATTATTAATTGTAAAATTTTGTATATTTCTTGTAATATGACGTAGCCTATTTCCTCGACCGAGGACTAACGGATTAAATAATAAATCTAGAAGACTATAATCTCAATACTACTACTATTAATAACTGACAGAGAGGCTGTCACAACTCATTTAATGTTAAATTAATTGCCAAAAAATTATGTAATTTGTTCTTAAATGTGTCCGGACTGTAAACGCTTCACTTCACTGAAAGAAAAGTAGTTAACAAAAATAAATAGAAAAGTAAAAACACCCCGCCTTATGATTCTCTTCCCCCTTACTCTTTAAACGTTCCTTTTGCAGCTCTATTATCCTCAAATAGTGCTGTAGGTAAATTGTTCCATTCTCTTCACGTTACGAATAAAAGTGAAAATTTCTCTTTGACCTGAATAAATAGCTAAGGCCTTCATTAGGGCAGAAATTATTTACGAGTTGCAAACCTGTTGCTGCTTGAATATCAAGTTCTTGAGGTTATGTCGATTGCAAACACAACGTGTCGAAAACTGTCTCAGCCATTGTCCTTAGGTAGAAACCCGACAACTTTATATTCAATCGATTCGCCGGGAAAATCTACATTCTCTGATGTTGTTGCTTTTCTCCGTTTCGTTTTTAGTAGGATCTATTTCCAGGACATTAAATAAATTAAGAATTAACGACCCGTATATCAGAAATTTACAAAAATTAAATAAATAAATTTAAAGGATAGACGTTTTGACCATCAGTTGTTGTCGTTGTGGTTTCAAATATTGACAAGGTCCACAATTGATGCTCGAAACGTCTATAGTTTAAGTTTAAATTTCTTCAATTCTTTTTGCAATTGTCTGATATACGATTTTATTATTTATGTTATTCACAGACGTTGATTGTTCTTATAATTCCTGGAATTTGCAGATAGAACGGAGAATTGGTTCACCCGTGCCGTCAGCGACATGGTACGTCTGACGGAATTCCAGCTTGTACTGGTCTTTTCTCATGGTATAATCTCGCAGATTGGCTTGAAAAGGGCCGGATGGAGAGTGTTTCTGTTAAATACAGTGACATCGCACATCATGGAGCGTAGCGAAGGACAGTTGCCAACATTTCTCCCTTCCGCGAGACCCGCTGAAGTTGGCTCTAAAAATTTCGGCCACTAGTCAGTACACTAGCTGAAGAAGTATTATAATGACTGCAGAAACGCAGCGCTACCAGTTCTAAAATATTTGAATTCCTGATTTTATTACGATTTATTGAACGTTATTTTCCCTTTCCTCTCAATATTTATTTACAACAGCAAAACACATTTCACCTGATGCAGCCAGTATTCCAGCAAATATTTATCCTAACCCCCTATGAAGGTAATATTGCCACATATTTCGTCTCAATTTTGTGAAATTATTCCGCTTTGCGTTTATAAAGAGCTCTTCTCTATTCCAATTATTTCTCTGGAAGAACCCAAAAGAAATTCATTTATGCACTTACGTGCAAATTACGAATTGTGAAAAAGTTCCGGCAAATAATCTCATTTACTGTTAATAATTTTAATAGAGAGAAAGTATCGACTCCTTCGATCATTTTACCATATTTAACACTCGTATTGTACGTTTTAAATGAGAAACCTGAAGACTAAAATCTTATAATGGTTTAGGTTTGATAATCATTAGCCGATCATAAGGGTAGAAAATTGATTAAGTACGTCGAAAGCTTCTTCCCATTAAATTATTAACCAACTGTGATACTGTGTGCGGTTTATTTAGCGGAATATTAATCTGAGAACAGTCTAGATTAATGAAATGAAATATAAAAAATACTTTACACCGAATTCTGTGTCGTAACGGACTAGATTTGTTCTGTTAAAAAGTAAAAAATTCCCAACATTGACGCACTTGAATACAAATTACTCTCAGACGACCAATATGTTTACCTTTTCTTATATTTTGAAAGCCTCTACTTGATGGATTACTGTCAAATTAATTTATATTACAGACTAATGTAAATATATAACTGGGTGACGCTGGAAACCCAGATAATCTTATATATATACAAACATATACAAAAATGAAAAACATTCTATGCGAAAGGTTTCGTAGCCCATACGCTCATTGAGATCTAAAGTGAATGCGGGTTGCCTCTACTCGTGATCTATAATACTACATATTTCTTAAATTATTAACATATCACACCGTAACTAAGCTATCGTTAGCAGAGACCGGAGTTATAACAAACTTCTTTGGAGTCGCCGATACGATGAATAGGCAAATTGGTTTTATTTCTCGTGTCAGGTAAATGTTAATATTTAGTAATTGCGCATTTATTAACTTTTTTTGGTTTGACAGGCTACACGAGGGTGATCCTGAAACAGGCAACTCCCCTTTAATAGCATAGGAAGGAAATTGAAAAGGGGGGATGCGGAAGGTAGAGCAACGTAGCCAAGGGTGTAATCTATCTCAATAAATATAATTGAATTTCTGTCTGTCTGGAAGTTTGTCTCCAATAGGCTCCGAAACGTGTCACACCGAGACCTGTTCAAAACCAACTGCGAGTTATAAGGTTTACCCTGAAGTTTAGATACTAAAACTGAAATAGATACATAAATGATACCGTACTTTTTGTATATATACTCAATGAATTCAACTTTATCAATATTCTGTACTTGCTGTTTCGGTTTTTAGGGCAAAATAAAAAGAGCCATTTTCCAAGTTCCGCGCGTCTCTTCAAGACGAGTTGCTACGATTGACGTAATCCGAGAAGAATAATTACCAATCTTGAAAGTTTGATGTATTTTTCTGAGCAATGACACAGTTTCAACTGCCGAGTAGGAAGAAACAGACGTGTATTCAATACAATCAAAATTAAATTAATGAAGGAGTTATTTTTGTTTAGTTACTTCTTGGTGAATTTACAGAATTCGGTTTATATTAAAATAAAACTCGTGTAAATAACATTGCAAACGATTTAATAGTTCCGCACTTGGGATTCCCACGACCTGTTTGTTCCACTTGCCTGCTGCTGTGTGATCGTTGCCTACGCCTACTGTTTATGCCAACCTTTGCACCGCCTATCACGAGTGGTCGCTGCCTGCTCAAGATATCCCAGGAGACAGATCAAAGTCGAGACTATCCCAAATGAATGTTCCACGACTTCATATTCCTTTTTCCGCCGAGCTCAAGTTGTTCCGCAGTTTGTCGACGGATCTCTCATAACTCGTCTCAATTTCTTGCCGGAGCGACGTGAGAGGCGCTGGTGTATGTTCTGCCTGCGAGATTACGTCGGCAGTGCTGAGAAGGTCTCACGGAAGAGCCGAGCTGACCTAGAGCTGCTGCCATCATTAATTACGACGCAGTGTGCAAGGTCGGGGCTCCTCGGGAGATTTCGCAGCCTGTCCGTGGCTTGACCTCTGTGTCCCCCGGAGCCGCGTAATTACTCACCGTCGTGGCCCGGCCGCCCTAATTGGGACGGAGAAGCTCCCACAAGGACAAATGCATATGCGAATTCGTCGGGAGATGATTCCGAGACGTGTTGCGAAACCGTGCAGCGTGACGCCATGCCGGTTCGTTCTTCGTTTTAATCTCTGCGGGAACGGACGGAGTCGGGACATCTTACGCAACGTGCTTATACACATTCGTCGTTGCCTTCGCTGAATACATATTTAAAAACGTGAATTTTTCCACTTGCAGTCATGGATCTAATCTGCATCCTTATTTTCTGTTAAAATTCGTGACTTGCCCAGAGACGACTGAAGAAGTACTATTGGAAAACAATCGCAACACATTCCAGAAGCCAAAATACTCATCTGTGACTATTAAGTACCACTTGGCGAAGTAAAATTGAGGTACGAGAATGAATGGGCAAATACGGTAGTAGGGGAAATCCGAAGAAATAAAAATTTTCCTACAAGAAATTAACCGACTGAAAATCTTAGAGTGAGACAACTGACATAAAAAGAACATGAAGAAATTGAGACATCCGCTGAATTTTCTTTTCGGTGAATTAAGCGGAAACTACTAGTTTTTAATTAGCCTATACGGTAGGGGTGGCCAACCTTTTGCAAACCAAGCGCCAGTTTTTTGACAGAGGAGTTCAGATGCGCCACATGACTCGAGCACATTTAATATCGTCTTACATTCATGGTTAGGGGTTGGTAATTGCATATGAGGATAGGGATAACTCTTAACGCAATTAAATTAATGAATTTACGCCACTTTAATGAACCACCAATCTACAAAAGTCAAGAATGACATTCCTGTACGAAAGGGCGATGAGTCTGGACTACAGTTGTTGGCACTGAGAGCGAGATCACCTTGAATTATCTGTTATCTCCGTTTGGCAGAAGAGCTGCTATTAAATTATTCCATTTCTGACTTTTGCCCATTCATGTTTTATAATACATGTCTAACTGTACTAGACGTTTTAACACATGTAAAGGGACTTCTCGACAGAAATACAAACAGGCTCAAGGATGCAATGCGCCACTTTTAATCGTCCAAAGCGCCACGTTTGTTGCACGCCACCTCTGCTCTAATACAGTGTCGCAATGCTTTACTCTGCGTAATTTTCGTTGGGTATTATGGAACCCAAAATTGGGGAAATTGCTCCACGACCATCGAAAAAATGAAGTTGTACAAACGTGTCATTAGAATACTTTCTAAGGCGGATTATAGAACTAATTATAAACCTATTTTAAAAGTTTGCAAATATTAACTCTACCCAGTGTACATATTCACGAATTTTAAAGTTATTGAAGCGGAAAAGAGTCAGTTTAATTAATGACAAATTTAACGCTCAACTCAGCTCCAAGATCTTTGCTTTATACCAGAGAAGTAACTTTAAAATCAGAGATTTTAGTCTTCCTCAAGGGAGAAGTAACATTAATAACTCTGGAATTTTGCGAATCAGACTAAAAAAATTTTACTGAGAGGCGCATCTAACTTATTACAGGAGTTTCTTGATCGTTTCCACTTGGAATGAAGATTCTCTGTACTGCAAAAGCGTTACTCTTCCAACTATTTATTTAACAACTTGCTTACTATGTTTACGTTTCCTGCTCTTCTATTTGTGCGTTTAATGTACATCCTGGAGTTACAGATTCCTCGTCGTTCAATGCCGCGAACTGACTTACCCGTTGTTTGTGTTTGCGCTTCTCCCTAGTGAGCGTGTGTTAGGTTTAGTCTCGTACGTTGGTTAATTTCTTACTCACTGTTTTCCGTTATTTAATTGTCTAAATAATTACTTACATAGAGCATCTTTAATTTGTATGTATATTATACCCTTAGTAACGGTAAATGATGATTCCTATATTGTATTTTTAGTTTTTAATTGTATGTATGACACACACAGTAGTTATGTACACGTAAAATCATAATCGTTATTAATTGTAGCTTATAAGAATTATTGTGTAATTTTTACGTGATGATTTCCTCGTTCAATAAATAAATAAATAAAATGAACGTGCATAGTGTGCGGAAAAACACCGCAGTACCGTTATTCGCCGTAACTTTCACTAGAGCAGAATAAAAAATTAGTGTACAGTTTTCAGAGTTAAGTTTATCATAAACAGTAGAATAAGGAGAAAATTTAGTTTTCTTATCATGTAGTTGATGACAGCAGTGATTGACGAAGTAAACGCGGAAGCCGAGTCATAAGACAAAAAAAAATCGATGAAGTTTGTTGAACCCGTATCGAGGTTGGGAAAGGATAGAAGAATAAAATAGTTGACCGTAAATAAGAAGAAGACTTCGAAAATGGGACCTGACAGCTACTGAAGTTTATAGGTTAGCTATAATGGCAACATTTCGATAGATAAAATTTATATTCTCCATATGGCCATTATAATAAAGAGAAACATTGTAAAAACAGGGAATGGAGAAATTTAACACTGTAAAATTTTGGTTACCATAAGTTAGACGCCATTAAACAATATATATTAACAGTTACGAAATTATCCCGCGGTTACCTGTCAATAACGCAGCAAGTTATCGGAAGGGACGACAGAGGTAAAAATCTTTGACCATTAATTTTAAGTTGGAACGGAGCAAAGACTCGCCGGTAGTAACGAAAACTGGAGTGGCAAAAATAACAAGGTGAGGCCTCCCGGGGTGAGACAAGAAATATTGGACAGCCGCAACAAAGAGAGATGACTTTAGGTAGAACGGAGACTCCAAATTGGAACAAGATGGCTTTGGAAACCGACATTCCTAGCGGGGGGTGGCGAGGGAAAGGGACGAATACCACTACTAAGGAACTCGCCGAATTTTTACGTAAACTCATAATGCCTATTTTAAAATTAAAACACATAAACACACAAAAAAATTAAACGCGCAATCTATCAAAAAAGCCATACTAACGTGACTGTGATATTAAGTTTCCAAACTATGAACGCAGAACATACAACACCTGAGACATAAAAAAATATCAATTTTTTGTGAAGATAGAATTCGCTCATAAGGTTGGTTTATTTATAACATCGTTGAATGCCACACTGTTTAAGTAAACCCGTCAAGTCCACTCATATAATAATAATAATTATTATTATTATCATATTCCATAGATCCTGTAAAGAAGCTAAGCTTCAAGGATGTGGAATGGGTCAGGGTGTACATTTATTACATTATTTTATTGTATAAAAGATAAATATACTTATAACAAATTTTTGTATTATAAACTAATTAATTAATTACTCTTCTCCGATTCTTCTATAAATTCCTTTATTGAATAGAAGGAGTGGCTAAGCAAAAATGAGCGTAATTCAGTCTTAAATTTACCTTGATTATCGGACAACTGTTTAATTCTGTGCGGCAGTCTGTTGAAGATGGATATCCCTGAATAATGCACACCTTTCTGTGCAATTGACAATGTTTTACATTTTTTATACAGATTATTTTTGTTCCTTGTATTGAAGGGATGAATATCAGAATTATTAAAAAATAAGTGCCTATTTGTGATTAGAAATAACATCAATGAATAAATGTATTGGCACGTTAAAGTGAAAATGCCTAACTTTTTGAACAGATTTCTGCAAGAAGTTCGTGAGGAAATCTGACATATTGCTCTAATAACACGTTTTTGACTAATAAAAATTTTAATTTATGGGAGAAGTATGCATTAAAGCTTTACGAAATGATGTACCAATTTTGAAAATCAACCAGAAAGTATTTCGTCTAGTTCAAAAATAAAATAATTAAATTAATTTTCTTCGGGGACCGACATGATTAACTTTAAATTACAGTTTTAGGTTGGAAGCGGTGGAAAAAAATAATTCCGGGCTATAATGTCGGAATTTTACCAAGAACATCAATCTGTCGTATTCGTTGAATAAAAACTATAACAATATCGATAGAAAGTTTTTATTAAAAGCTACAATTTTGTCTAAGTTCTGCTCTTTCCGCCATATTGTTTATTGGACTTAATTAGTACTGAAATATCCTCTCTATTTCCGATAGAGGGCGGAATGTTATCAAGGAAATGGCGTTTAACATGCTATTAAATGTTTCGTCTTCCCCATTCTCTAAGTTCTTGTAATAACGACGTGTTCTTTTAAATGTTCCAGAGATTTATTTGTTAAATGTGGATTAATTTTTTTACTGAACGACTGAAAAGAACTAGATGTTTTCCGAGAGAACTTACATTTTCTTTTATGGCTCTATGAAATATAAACGTGAGTTATGGTGTGTTCTAAGGCGGCGGACCCAGGAAAAGTTACACGATTAAATACCGACACACTTAGTGCATTCCTTAAAATAGCCCCGGCCTTTAATGGCGGCTGTGAATTCCGCCCCGTCGTCGGAGAGGCGAGAGAGTACGGACGGATTTTTCCAGGAGAGTTGCACCACGTAAGCGATTGTTTTAATGCGCACCGACGGCGAAGATTAAGTGTGACTAAATGACGGAAATGGGGGAGGGAAAGGATGGACGGATGGAACAGGTTTGCCGGTGAGAATGTTACAGACCCGAGCCACCATAGAGCCGCGATTAAGCAATAATATCTCTGGCCATCGCGGGGGATCTTCTCAGGCCCGGTTTTCGGGGGGGAGGCGGAGGTGGGTGGTGATGGACCGTCAGGGTACAACAGCAGCACTCGTGACCCACTGACACATTGCAGACGGAAATGAAAAGGAAATGCGCAAATTATTTCATCAAAATTCCTTATTCGGTAGCAGACGTTCCGAAATAATTATGGGCCATGCATCAATTAACGTCGAACGTCGTCTGTAGTAACAGTTGGAATGGTTAAAATTCCAAATGAGATATTTGATATTTAGGTGACATAGAAAGTCTCTGTGATTACTTGACATTTATACGTATTAGTTGAACAAACAATTATTTCCAGGGAGGTTACAACACAAAGATCTCTCTGCCTGGGTTCTAGACTCGCTGACCTTTTTGAGTGTGACTTGTGACACAGCGCAGCGATATAATTTACGTAAATAAGATTAACGAATACGCTTTAAAAACTGAGACGTTATTTCATATCGTGACAGTCATTTTTTTAGAAACAGTAAAGTTTATTTAACTTCAGTGAAATAAAAATATTCAAGCCCAATTAATATATTGTTATGAATTATTTATCTCTTGAATTACAAGAGATGAAATTTTAAGGGTTCTTAATATACGCATATATCCAAGCCGATTATTGTCTTTAAGTTCATAGGATAAATTGTTTCTTTTTAATGTCTTCCTTGTACCTGAAGAGGTTAAAGGACGTTGTGCTGTTTGTATTAAGTTTTAAACATTTTATTTTAATTAAAATAATTCTGAATAAATTGTCTGCGTTGTTCGTTCATTTTTATTTTACTTTCGAATTATTCTTCGCCATCTGAAAAATTGGAGAATGGCTGTCACTGTAGAAAGTCAACACTAAGGCAAATTTTTCAGACTTTTGTTCAGTGGTGAATATTTGTGAGGAGAGTTAAATAAAGTAGCTTAGCGAAATACCCTTTTGTAGTAGTTTTCAGCCATTCAACAAGTCTGGTGCAACTGTCCATGCAAACCTATTCTGTGCAAGCCTTTACATTTCTACATACCTACCACATCCCAAATCCTCCCTGAACTAGTTACCGTATTCCATCCTTGACCTCCCTCTTCTGTTCCTACCCCACATATTTCCCTGTAATGCTAATTTTACTAAACCTTCATATCTCAAAACGTGGCCTATTAATCTAAATCTATCCCTTCTCTTGGTCAAAGTCCTCCAAATTGTTCTCTCTTTCCCTATTCTGCTTAGAACTTCCTGGTTAGTGATTCTATCCTCCCATCTGATTTTCAGCATTCTCCCATAGCATCACATTTCGATAGCTTCTATTCTTCTCCTATCTGCACTTCCTATCGTCCATGTTTCGCATCCATATAACGCCACACAAACATTTTTAATAATGATTTCCAAATATTCACACTTATATTAGCCGTAAGTGAATTCCTCCTTTCTGATAAAGCCTTTCTTGCCTGTGCTATTCTACTCTTTATGTCTACTATACTTCTACCATCCTTAGTTATTACGCTGCCCAAGTAGCAGAATTACTTAACGTACTTGAAAATATCCGCTTCCAATCTGACACCAATTGTTATTCCACTGTTCCGCGTGCTACACTCCATCATATTGGTTTTCTCTCTATTAAACCTCATGTTGTACTCTTCTCCAGTCCACGTTCACGCCATTTATTATGTTTACCAAATCTTCTTTATTGACTCCCCTAATACTACAGTATCATAAACAAACCTTAGTGTTTTTATTTCTTTTCCTTGTTTTTCATATTAATCTTTAACTTTCTTCATCGCCTGTTATATATATAAAATTTATTTTCCCATGTAAACACACAGCCGTTGACATTTTAAACTTCGAATCGTAAGGACAACAGATGATTCTAAGGAGTTAAAGTGGACGTAGGAAAACAGAAACCCAAAATATCCATAAAATTATTTTAAATTGGAAACGCAAGTATTTCTCTACTCGCCACTCACTTTCCGCCAAGGAATTACGCAGCAAAGAGAGAGGAAAAATTTTTCCGTTTAATGGAAATTACGTAAGCAGGATGTAACTTTTTATGAAAAGTCATATTTTTACGAGTTGCCGTGTTAATTGTATTTGCTTGAAATTAAGCGATGGCGCCGATGCACGCGTAATTTAAAGTTGCCCTTTCCTGAGCATTGTTCCGTTTATGATCTCGAGACAGCCGAAGAAGAGAGAAGATAAAAGCCCGTCAATGTGAAGATTTTATATACTTTGAGCCAAACAATAACGGTCACTCATTTCTTCGTATTACAACAACAAAGTCGATTATTAAAAGATTATTGTAAGACACATTTCCTCTGCATGATTGAATCTCATTGCCTCAAGATATTATAACTAAGGAGAGCGATGATATTCTCTTTGGACTATGAGAACGGATTTTATTAAAAGCGTCACAGGCACATAACAATTCTTTTGTTGTGTTACAACAAGCTCGAACAATTACCTTAGAGATATGAATGGACGTAATTATTATATATTTTAACGTGAATACACCTTCGCGTTTAGGCGAAAACGTTACGATCTTGGCTGCTGAGAGGAAAGGGAACTTGTACAGCGTAAATGCGATCCCTATCCAGAGTACTACTTCAACCATATCCAAGCAAGGAACAACTTCTTCCATCTCAGTGACCCTATTATTTTTACTTATTAAGTACATATTTTTAGTTTCCTTTTAACTCACATCAATCCAACTACATTTTCGAAATAGGACTTAGGCATGACTGAAGTTTCCATTGGTTTTTTAAGATTTTGGAGAAGGCGGGGAGATTATTAACGACAACGGACATCGTACTCTTACAAATATTTCGTCATCAACATCATGATTGGCGCTACAAATCTGATCGAGTCTTGGTCTACCAGGGAATGCCATACCATTTGTTCCTATCGTTTGCTTTATTCGTCCAATTCCAGACCCCGATACTTTTCACATATCTTTCCAAAAAATCCAACCATCTGGTCCTTGGTCGTCCAACTTTATTTCTTCCTACTTGATTTTTCGAGAAGATTTGTTTTACTGGGTTATTTGGGGCCATCCGGGTCACATGGATCCTCTATCTCAACCTATTGATTTTTATTTTTCGCACCAAGTCAATATCTTTGTACAGGCCAAATATTTAGTGCATGTTACAAATTTTCAGGTCTTAAAAGTAGCAAAGTAGAAAGTGTTTAATTTATGTGAATCTAGCACGGTGGTAAATAATTTGATAATGTCAGCTCAAAACTGCACCATAAATCTAGTTTAAGATGCCCAGCAGAGCGTAAAACAAAGTCAGCATATTGGGTGCAATTAAATACGGCGGTGGAAACGTAAACATATGGGGCGGAATTTTAAATTATTTATCGTAACTGTAATTTAAAAACCAACGGAGTGACGTCTCGGACCTGAGCGCACAAATTTAAATATTTATGCTCAAAAATCCTTCCACCTTCAGGTTAGCGACTTCTCACCCATTGGAATGATGATACACCCTTTGTAGGAATTTGACCATGCGTTAAAATTTCTATAAATAATATACAAACATACGTAATCCTCTTTTATTACACACATTTAATTATTATATTTATTTAACTTCTGGTTTATCATCATTTGCACTACATTTCCCTTAGGCATTTATTCAAAATTAATTAATTCAAGGAACTTTCGTCTAAAGTTATAGCCAACAATTTTCGTATTTTTTAAAAGGAAGGGGGTTGTCATGTATTTTGTTCCGTGCATAATGTGGAACAAATCAGCACTAATATACGTGATTTTATGATTATAGGCTCATTTGGGGAATGAAAGAATTCGTTATATTTAATTCATAGATCTTTTACTATTTTAAGGCAAGAAAGTCACAAGGAGTGCAGAAGACTGTAGGGCACCATGTATAGTCTTAATGATAGTTAAGCTTTACAGTAGTATAAGGATAACGGGACGTATTTTGCCTTCTTTATATTGTGATTCTTATGTGTATATATTGCATATTATTTGCTAATTTCTGTTTAATATTGCCTCCAGGTTTTGCCCAATTAAATTGAATATTAATTTCTTTTCAGATGATAGGACAGGAGAAGTTAATTTTAAATTTTATATAGACTAATTTTGATATATTGACCGTCCAAAAATATTACCACTGAAACTGTCAGGAGATTAGTTTTATTACATTTAAAATATCAGGGAATATTCCTTGAAACTTTCGGATCTTCTTTATTATTCTCAAGATGATGTTTATGTTTAAAAGTTTTCTGATTTGTAATCAAGTGCTGTAAAAACGGAGCTTGAGACTGCAAAATTAACAATTCTTCCTATTTGACAGGAAGATCTTAAAAAGAGAAATATTCTGTGGTTTGGTGGGCCGACGGGGGGGCGACCAGAGATGTCGGTAATTGGCACACAGAGATGAGATGCTACGCAATTAGCGCGTGCTGCAGTCTGGTGGCAGATGTAGACCCTAATGCCGAGACAATTGCGGTTGCTCGTGACGAAGCTCAATATACGGCTCTTCCTCGTGCAGTTTCTCTGCTTAGCATCACAGTGGCGAAGGCGTGAAAGCTGCGACACAGATCGTCATATTCAAATGACCACCGACGGGTGTTAATCGTCTCCGAAAGAGACGCGTATACTCTCTGCAAATAGACTTCGAGGCACTTTCTATCTGTTTCTTCTTCTTTAGGAAATATATTTCCCGGAATTTCCAATTTCTTTGTGAGACGCAAACGGAATATAAGATTAAGCTGAGTGCATCGTAGTTTCATGATCTCTAAGTCTCTAGAAAATCTGTGAGTTCATAAGCGTCAATATTAATTCGTCCCCTACCCCACAGAAACATTGCACAACTTAAATGAATTACAGCTGCCACCGATCATCTATGGATGTGTAGGAATATTAAATAACAACAAAATTGCATTGCATAATTAGATAATTACAATATATTCATGTATGAGTTTGGGAAAACATACTAGTAAATACTTTGCTTTAATCTAGTTTAATTAAAGTAAATTCTCAAGACCTCATCTGAAGAAATAATCAGAAACTATGATGAGGTTCTTCAGATCTGACTAAAGACAAACATGGTATGGATTTTAGAATCAGTCGGATACCAGGAAATCGATTTGTCCTTAATTATTCGTGGAACAAAATTATGGCAACATCTAACCCCCATCCCCCAATATTTTTTTAAATTATCGGTCAAGAAAATGATTATGGACTTAATTTAGAATAAAATAATTTTTTGTACAAAGGTATCATTTTTTAACTGATGAACGACGACTGAATGAATTACAGCGAATTAAGTCTATATAAGATTAATAAAAAAAGGATGAATATACATGTGTATACTATTCATTAGGAATTTAAATGCGTAGAATTAAACTATTGATGAACTTTAAAGCTTTCTGTATAGTTACGAAAGGTCAGATTCCTCGTCGTGCAGCTCCAAGACGTGAATTATTTGCTTTAGTTATTTATTTAAATATTATTTGTAGTTAATTATGTACTATATTTTGTTCGTATAATTATTTGTAATGTATGAAGCATCCTTATTTCCTCAATCCAGGACTAAGGGGAGCAACAATAAATCTAAATCAAACCAAGCTTTTTATTTTATTCCTCTGACGTTAGATCCACAATTTTGGGCTAGTTCTGACAAACGTAATCAACCTCCTTCTAAATTTAACTACAGACTAGAAGATTATTCTACGACCATTTTAAGAAAATTATTTAAATTTTAATAAATGTTCCCAACTGAACACCGAAATTTTGTCAGTTTAAATTTAGAATTGTTCGCAGAATTTTTTCTGTCCGCTGGAGTTTCATTACGTTTGTCTCAAAATTGTGTCGAAAAGTCGTATCGATATAAAAAAACTCACTGGTATTTTTGCAAGTTGGTTCGTTGGTTATTTAATTGTTATGTGAAACGGACGTTAAGTTATGTATTGTTTTAACGCGTGGCCAAATTGAAATTTGGTACACGTTTTATAAAAAAAATGACAAAACTTGAAGGGATGTGAAACCCTTAACATGTGGAAGGGAATTTATGAAATTAATGTTTAAACTATTCTGCGCGCATGCGCGAGTGTGTGACATTACTGCGCTGGTTTCCCGTTACTATAAATAATTTAAAATTCCACCTTACTGGGCGGAGTTTTAGGAATGGTTTAAAATTGTGCTAAAATCTTCTGCGAGGGTGCATCTGTGACGTCACTCTTCTGATTTACCGTTACTGTATGGAATTTAAAATTCCGCCGTATAGGATACGTTTTTCCCGGCATATTTAATGCCGCACGATATAGTGACTATAGCGTTTACGTTCTGCTACGTCTTATTCAAGTTTGAACACATTGAACCAAGAGATTGGCCCGGAGTAACTTCCTTTTCCAGGAAATTGTAAATATAAATACGCGGGCAACGCAGGACACTGGGGCAGTAACAAAGTAAAATAATCAGTGCTACATAAGTAAATAAAAAATTGAAAGGATTTTTTTATGCTCTTACCGTCTTTTATTTGTTTTACTTTCAGGAGAGAAAGTCGTGATGGTACTAACGAGAGAAGGCAGCTAGCCTCTGTAGAACTATTTAACGCCATTTAGATTAGCAACGTGATGTATCAGGAAAATGTATTCCAAGGGCAAGAAGACTCGGTGAAGTATATCTTTGTTCAAATACAGTGTAACTATGTCTCTGTCATAGAGGGTTTTAAAAATATGTTTTGCAGAGAGTATTTTCGGTGTAATATTATCTTTGCAAAGGAAAGCAGTGTGGTAAATATTTGAAGTAGTGGATGAGAACCTGGACTGGCGAATGTCGTTGCCCAATAGGTCGCTGTGAACGGAGTGAACGGTCACCGGTTCACCTTACTCGCTCTCCTACGTACGTGCCTTTGAACCGCCGAGTTCCTTGCTCCACTATTATCACCGTCCAATCTTCGATCTGCCACTACGAATTCTGCACAGATGGATATCGGGGCTCAGGAGCCCGTCCATATCTCGACGAATAAAATACGCTCTGCGGATAACGTTCGCTGCCGTCGTCACGAACGTTAGTTATACGTCAAAGGTCGCTGATTGGAACTTACCAAACTTTAGTACCTGTACTCTGAATGGTTTTGCATTACTAATTAAAGAAGCACTATGCCATAAGACATAAGACTGTGACCAGGGTTGACAATTTAGCACGACGTCTGTAGAAAAATAATTAAAAAGGGCCACGGGCCCAGTCGACTAATAATTCAAAAAATCCAGATTAATTTGCTTTTATTAAAACTTGTTTAAAAATAAATACAGATAAAATTATTAAATGTAATGAAACTTTTTAAAACTATGTTTCTCCCTTGCTTTTATCCATAATGTACAACTGACCTACGTTTCTAACAACTTACAAAATTTCTTAGGGAAAATTTACGGTTTCAACCTTATATTTAAATACCTGGGTACTCGGCGTTGACATTAGCCCGCTATATAATTTAACTCGACAGAAATCTCTCAGTCAATACGTGATTCAACCATCAGGTAGATAGTCCTGCACCTTCTTTAAAAAATTTCACGCCATCTATCATCAAAATTTCACAAATGAACGCAGAAAATAAAAAAAGTTTTATTTGGGTTAAACGAAATTCCGGCGAATGTACATCTGTATAAATCGTAATTCTAACAATGCACCAGTCACATTCGCACAATTAATTTGATCAATGTCGAATTAATCGATAAATTATTCTCCCAGTATGCACGCCGATAAAAATAAAAGATTATATCAGAACTCGGCAATACGAATTTCACGTGTCAAATCAATGCCAAGCTACGACGCAACGAATCGCCCTCCATAAAATTGGGTCAGAATTTTTTTTTTAAAAAAGGATCTCTACATAAACGCCACCTACCGTGTCCAACTTTAGCTAAGAACAATCTAGGTGACCCCGTAAATACAACTGTAAATTTCATCAAAATCAAATTACATATAAAAATATAATAATGAAGACGGTTTGAAGAGCGACGTAAAACTGAACAAGTTAAAATGCTTGAACGAAGTCGGATGTCCCGATCTTGGCAATGTTATAATACTAAATTTTAGAAACGCATTTTCTCGGTACCGTTAAAGATATTGCACTGAAATCTTCACAGATTATTTTTACATTTACGGTATGTGTGTGTGTGGAAGCAGAGTATATGATTTATTAAAATTACGATTTGAATTGTTAATTTATTTACGAAGAACCGCTTTTTACAAAAAATTATAAATCGTTTACAAGGAGAATTAATCCAACGTTTCAAACAGTAACGAAACTATCACGTTTCTTTGTTTGGGTTTCCTTTCGTTTCTGATTTCTTGTATACTGCTGCTTTGTTTGTTTCGGATCTTGACTTGGCTTTCTCACTTTTTCCCCCGCTGTCTTTCCACTTTCGTACTGAGACAATTGAACACCCGAAAAGTATCTATTATAATAGTTGAAATCACACCAAAGAACATATTTCTATTGTCAAAACTCGTAAGTCAATTGTCAAAGATCTTATTGGCAAATATTCTGTAATCTACGTAAAAGCAATCAAGAAAGAACCATTTTGTTTCGTTTCCTGCCACCTGAGTCATGTTTCCTTCTAAAATATAGGCAGTTAATTGATATCCAATTAAGGTCATTTGTGGACGGTCCTGCGAGTGAATAAAAAATATTCTAAAAAAATTGAGGAATTTTTCTCTTCAGTGTTCTTAGTCGAAAAACGGTAATTAAGTTTTACAGCATTGTAAAGAATAGTGTTTTGCCGGTAGTTTAAAATACAAACTAGAAATGAAGCTTCTCAAATTTAGACAAAAATTATTTGCCTTACGTGATAATTTTTTTACTCTCACAGTATTTGTTTCCGGATCACAAGGAACGAGTGTACAAAATTTGGTTTAAAGTCTCTTACGCGTTTAAATTTGTATGTAGAACGAACAAACAGAAATACATTTTTATAATTATATATAGAGTTTTTCATTAAGGGTTGGAGTTAATAAAATTCTTTTTTATTTGAAAGGGCACATATGGGCCTTTTTAATAAAAAATAATAATTATTAATACGTTACACACATCTTGTTTTATTCCATTTTAATATCGACCCGCCCTTATTGAAAAACCATATAGTTAGTGGAATAAATGACTTGAAGTCAAGTGAAGACGCAATAGAGAAAAATATATTTACATATCAGTTGGCGTCGGCGCGGGAGAAGTTCCCGTAGTCGCCCAGTGATGTCGCGTGGTGCTCGGGGATATGTATTTTTTAGATCGATTCCATATTGATATAGCTCGTCTCCAGGATGATGTACGAATTGAGAACTGGTCGGTTTAGTTAACAAAGTTTGCAAGTGGATTTAATGTGAATGCGAACGGCTTTACTAATATATTTCTCTTTTTATGAGGGTAGCGGAAGGTGGGCGAGTTGTATTTTCCTGCCTGTTGTTTTATTCAGTAGAATTCGCGAACGGTAGCAGGTGAAGAGGAATGACAAAGCCAGGCCAGCTCAGGCAATTACTGTGTTACGGGAAGAAGAAGTTAGCGGAGCGGGAAATGTGCAAGTTCCCTCCTTACGCAAGCACGAGACCTTGGGAAAGACGCAGTGAATTATTTTACCTACTTTGTAGAACGCAACAATGCTATTACTTTTTTTATATATAAATATCCGCGCCTCCCTTCGCCAGGATTAAGAGTATCTGTGTCATCTGGCGTGTCGGAGAGACTTCCTGGCGATTCCCGTTTCACCGCGGTTTACTGGGTAATTGGCGTTCGTAATCTAGGAGGAGGAGTAACAGGCTTCGGGGAGAAAGTAGCTGCCTAATTTGCAGTAAATGAATCCATTAGTGTGTGACGAGAGCCGTTATGGGAACGTTATTCGGCACCCCATTAAGAATTTTGGCATCGCACGTTGCGAAAACCCAGACACTCCACAGGAGACTTAAACCGTTCTGTACAGTAATAACTATTTAGAGCGGGAGGTAATAAATCTTAGCAAGCATAACCCATTACTACATTTACTAATGACATTTATTCTATAAGTCAGACATTTGTGTTCCATTTCAAGATCTATACGCCAACCTAATGCCTTGTCGATGCGATGGTAGCGCCGCTCTATCGGCAAAATGTGTAATAAAATGGGTGACAGAATTGAAAAGTTACAATGCGATGCGTCTTGTGACGTTTTTATTAAATGTGGATTTCAACAAGTAGATGCGAGTGTTTTCAGGAAGACAACCTTAATTAAAGGACGAAAATTGCTAGAAAGCTTTCATGTTAGCCATGTACTAGAAGAAGCACGGCGAGATGATTTACGCGGTTTTGCGATCTACTCCTGAGGCACGAGATTACTTACAAACCGACTGTAAGATGACAGCAAAGTTAACGAATAATAATCAAGCAAACAAAACTACACGAAAACAAATTAGTTTTTTAAATGGTTAAGCATTTTTTGAAATTTTAATTTACGTGTAATTAATATTTCTTTCATTTTTATAATATAAATTTCTGTTTAAATTATAAAATGTATAGAAATTTTCAAAATATACATTCAATTGATTAGCCGGTACAACGTGAGAATTAATAGAGGGGAAACCAAGGTGACGTAGTGGAATTGTAGTAAATTCAAATGACTTGTAATAAATTTCACAGAGTTAAATTCATTATGTATATAAATTTTAAATATATATTATAGAAAGGCCTATTCCCAATTTCTGTATCTAAATGGAATGATTTATTATCAATCACTTCCAACTTAATTGGCAATAAATTCTGTTATTCTAACCTCAAAATTTAGTTATAAAGTTGGGCCGCGCTCCTGTGGTGTAGTGGCTAGCCTCTAGTTGCTGCCTCACAACCCAGAGGTCCTGGATTCGAATCCTGGCATGGGCTTGGACGTTTGTGTTGTCATGGTCACGGAGCCTGGGGTTAAGACTGATGGAGAGTCGATACGCTGAACACGTGTCACTTCATATTCGGAATGTGTCATGGAAGATGACAGTCCGCAGTCGTCCTGGTAGGCCAAGTCCCTTAATGGGCTGCAGAGCCAACGAAGAAGACATTCAATTGATTGTTACACTGATTGTACAACATGTATCGTTTTATATTGTTAGTAAAATATTTACCAAGTGAATGCAGTATGTGAATATTTCTGTATATTTTTGTTCTCAATTCATTCACCTTAGTAGAATTTATCATTTCGTGAAACATAATTCTGAATTTTCCCATTATTGTTATGAATTTAATAATTAGGATAATAATAACCAAGTAAAAGAATGTAGCGGAAAAAGATGCGTTTACAGCAAACGCAAAACTATCCACTTTTACATACATATTATTCATTTAAAATTTACCTGACGAAGTTAACAAAATGGACGAAACGTCGTAGATGTTTTAAATATATACAGAAATTGTTTGCTGAAAAATTGGCTGTAATGCTTATTTATTTATATTTGTCGTCTAAGCGATACCTGAACTTTTAGACAGGCTGCTGCTGCTAATAATGACAGTTCCCTATGGGAATGAAAAGAAATTTAATGGTGTACCCAGCGACTGGAAGTTTAAGGAAATACAGTTCATAGACTCGCCGCGTAAGAAGTAAATGGATGAAATTAAGAATCTGTTTGAAATTTGGGAAAGGAATGCCGCAGGGATGGAATGAGCTTTGTTTGAGTAATTCCCTATTGACGTTGAAAACAATGGATGAAGGCAGAGCCGACAATAACAGGGCCAATTTCCCGTTCCGGCTAGAACAGGACCAGGAAAAGTCTGTAACCTGTCTCCCAGGTACACGAAGGGCGGGAGGGGGACACAAGAAACATCCGGCTGACGTTGGTAGAACAAATATCTCGCCATTATATGCGGCGCGCCACGCTATACAGTATTAAAGACAGGTAACTAATTCCCCAGACGTCAATCCCTCAGACGGGACGGGGTCGGTCTACTTACAGAATCATTTGACCGAGTAAAGTTCCGTTAGCGGGCTCCATCCAACAGCAGCATGCCCAAATCTTGGTTCACAACGAGACTTCTAACCTAGTAAATCACGGCAGATGCTCGGCGGCGAAACCGGAGAGGTTTCTAAAATAAAAATGTCCGTTCTCCGTCACGCGCATGCGCAGAATAAAAATTGTAACCAAATATACCTCGGCACATTTAAAAACAGCGATTGCGTAAAAAAGGCACGAAAGCAGGATTAGTTGCACCATAAAAGAGTAGCTCCCCAGATGTCACAAAAATATTGCGCTACTGTGTTTCATTAAAAATATTCCTTCTTTCAATCTAACTGTAAAAAATAAATCGATGACGTGTCTATCTGAATTTTCATAATTTTTTGTATTATTTTATTCTTTATATGTTCCTTAGACCGGTCTGATGCAACCCTCCATGGTAACCTATCCAGCGTAATCCCTTTTCACTGCTATATAGCTAACAAATTCCACTTCCTCCATAATCTGCTTAGTCTGTTCTTACCCCACGCATTTACAAGACCCTTATGTCGCAAAACGTGGCCTGTTAATATATTGGCTAAAATCCTCCAAATTGTTCTCTCTCCCCCTATTCTGCTTAGAAATTCCTGGTTACTTACTCTATCCTCCCATCTGATTTTCTTCTTTAACACCACATTTCGAAAGCTCCTATTCTTTTCCTTTCTGCAACTCCTATCGTCCATGTCAATTAACCATCCCAAAGTAGTTTTTCTAATTTTTATTATTATTTACTAAGAGATCTTTCTACTGCAGTTGCCATTATCAATTGGAAAAAATATTATATACATAAATATAAAATGCATTATAATTTTCGCGGGAAAAAACTGTTTGAAACATTTCAAACGTACCTTCTTATCATCTTGGATATATTCTTTTTAATTATATTAATGGCCACAGACCTGAAAACAATTTTTAATTATTGACGTTTGAAAGTAAAAATATTTGCTTGTGATATTAATGTATTTTTTTCGAGGTTACATTTGAGTGATCTGGTAACCACGCTACTATAAATTTAGATATTTGGGACTGTTTGGAAGAAATCCTCTTCAGGAAAATAAATTTAGGTTTAATCTAAGAAAACGTGGTAAGTGTCTTTCCTCGACAATATAAATTAATATTAATTACAAACATAGTATTCTGACTTTAAGTTAACAATAAATAAAAGACATAATTTTGTTACTATTTAATTAGCATAAATCTGACGTTCCGTCTCCCTTTTGAGACTTCATCAGGCATAAAATTTAGCAATTCATGTCTTTCACTCCTTGACTACCTCGGCCGAAACCGACGACACCAAATTTCTCTCATGTAAATACTTCAATACATTTATTAATTTTTCCGGCCAAGGGAGTCATGGAGTGAAGGACATGAATTGAGTAATTTTATGCTTGATGAAATCTCAAAAGGGTGACGAAACGTAGTATTTATTTTAATTAAATAGTAATGAAAAGATATTTAACTAATTGGCCGTCTTTTTAATTATAGTCCAAATTAAACGTTTAATCCAAAGTGAAGCACTAAGCGTTTCTTCTTTTTTTCAGGGGAATAGACATTTCAGAGGACAATGGTTTATTTATATTAGGAGTTCAAATTGTGGGTAAATATATGTATCTGACACCTAGCTTACGTCCAATTGTAGATTAACAAGTACAAAAAATTCAAAAAATATTTTTTAAAGTATTACCCTAAATTTTCCAAAATTCATTACTGGTATTCATAATTTTATTTCTTTTTTATATATATTTTGGTAGATTAAAATGCTATCGTCAGTTAAAAATTTCACATTTACGCATAATTTTTAATATTTAAATATGAATATTTTTGTATTTCTAGTTTTAATTCCTCAGGGTACAACCACATATCAAGTCAACAGTGCGCGGATGTGGACTTACGTGAAGAGGTTTCGTTTTATGGTGAAACAGTTTCCACGTTTCTCTTAAAAGATGTTAATTGGTAACAATTGCTTCACGAAGTGTTTGACCACATTTTATTGCGTCCTACATTCTATAATTACTGTAGTAATGTCATGTGTATCTGATAAATGAAACCACAGCTTACTTTGACACGTGTAGTCAATTACAATACTGTACATGTTATTGAGGCATAATATTTTATAAAGGTACAGCAAGATTAATTGGATCATTCCCACATACATTAAAATTATGTAGATATGCGTAGCTATCAATTAAACCTGCTATAAAATATTTAGAGTAGTAAAGTAGTTGTTAATTACCGAATGGATGTGATATTTACTTTCCAATGTCGTAATAACTTGAATTCGTCTTCAAAGTACACAGTATGAAGTTGATAGTCAGGCAAGCAAAGTTTCATACACAACGTTGCTTTGTTGAACAGCAACGGCAACCGTTTAATTCAGCAAGTACCAATTATCTGCCATTGTCCCAGCCTGAAGGCGGCGTCCCTTTAGGAGAAAAACGACGAAGCGTGCCTAATCCTTCCGTCGGCTTTTCCCCGTTTCGGAAGCCAGTTTTTGAAGTTGACTTATAAATAACGCCATTAACATCATCTTCACCAAAAGCCAAGTGGATGCGCACTTCGAGCAGCAAATCGTGCGCAAAACCGCAGGACGAATAATAATGGAGAATTATTTGAACTGTGAAGTTACGCCAAGTACTCGGAATGCAAAAAAAAATTCTCGTTTAAAATTATAGCAGAACCCACACACAACTTAGTCCTCCGTGTGGTTTCTGTTTTGCACACATTTCAAGGAAACGATTAATAACAGCCCGAAAAATTAACTGAACGGCATCTTCAATGTTATGGAAACAAAAAGTAGACGAGAACATATTTTTAAGTTCAATAATTACTTTCCCAGTGAAAGCATATATTCAAAGTAGACTCGCAACGTTTCGTCCCAAATTTAGGACTTCGTCAGGACATACATATAAATTAACGAGAGAAAATGGGAGAGAAAATTTTAGATGTATATAGAATATAATATTTATTCTTGATAAAATTAATTGGATTCTGATAAGCGTAAGTTCCAAATCAATAATTGTTAGCATGATAAAGGACTTTTTAAAGAATCCATCCCTTAGCATCTGTTACTCAAAAATAAATAAATAGATTAAATTAACGACTAATTCACGGCCGGGCCAAGTTTTACATTTCATTTACACTATGTTTCGTCCACTGTATATGACTTCTTCAGGTAATGACAAACGGAATTAAACTTTTTCGGCCTTTAAACATTATTGGACGGACATTATGATGGAAAAATTTAATGTTTAGTTCATATGACGTTCAGAATTTAAATTCAGAAGTTCGATTGCGAATTTATTCGCCTAAAGAAGTACCGAGATTGTGGACGAAACGTCGTTCGAGTGAGACGAAGAGTTTGGCTTGCAGGTGAATAGGTCGATAATTTAACTTTAATAAAATAATTAAAAATTTCATCAACAACTGACATTTTGCCTTTAACTGGCAAGGACAATGGGTCATGTCTTTTTAAAATTGTTTTCCTTTATCATGTGAAACTAGTTCGATTTTGAAGTCTTTCTTTACATTTCCTATACATTCCAAATAATACTACATTAACTTCAAGTACATTTTTTTTAATTCTCTAGATTTTTTATATTTGGCTCCTTTTTGCTCACAATATGTATGTATCTTGTGAGGAAGTCCCCGTGTCGTGACGAAACGTTGCGTGAATGTTTACATTCCCCGTGACGTGCTCGTGTGTGACAATAGGATTTGAGTGAACTATAAGATCTGGACGCTATCGTCTGCGACAAATTGACTAAAATAAACTGACGCACGTCCGCCTCGGAATGTTGAAAATGTCACATGTTTCAAGGGATCCTTATTTGAAGCCCCGGAGGAGATATACGGGTACTGAATGCGTTACACATTTGGCACATTCACAAGCTTTCGGAGCTTCACAAGGCCACGGATCCTATTGTTTGCAGAACGTTCGTGCGTCCAGAGAGGTTACTTAATCACGGTTGGAGCAAAAAAAGAAGGAAAAAAAACGGACAGAAATCTGTGTCGAAATCTGACAAATACTGGCCTTACCACAAGTTTTATATAGCATCGTATAATAAAGCTGTAATTTCAGTGTATTATACTTTATATACTATATATACACACAAATTAGTGAAATGCGAATAAGTACAAGTACTGAGTGAATACATACGTCATTGTTTATTTTATGATTCCCAATATTTTTCCCTGTTCCACATTATCGGAAATTGTTCAGCTAATCATTTATCCCTTAAACCGAATTTTATAATGAAACATACCATTTCGTGCAAAATTTTACGCCTCAAAGTTTCTTACTGGACTCTTGTTTTTCCACGGATCGTTTCATCAATTAGTTATTTGCGAGAAACTGAAAAGACGAGCGAAATTTCGTTGAATCTGGGCCACAGAAATCTTCCTTACCTGATGTCTTTCGAATTCCAAAACTTGGAGTTTCATTACCGTACACAAGTAGATTAAAATAATCAAATACAGTACAATTTCTCGGAGAGAGGATATTTTTTAGACATTTGGATGGGCGAAGGGATTTTATGAACCTAAATCCGATATTTTAGCATCACAGATTGATAAAAAATATATTAGCCAAGAAGTTATGAAATTTTAATAATACAATAATAAAATGGAAATACGAAATGTAAAAACAGAATGTTCCTTCCCAATTCAACAGGAGATTTCCTTTTCCGTCTCATTTATTCATTGAACCGCGTCTAACGAAGGTTACGAAAAAAATATATTAAAGACATTTCAGCATGATCAACTGTTAGACATAAAAATGAGTGCAAAAATAATTTTTCTGACAGTAAGTTTTATAATAATAAATAAGAATATGGCCAAATAAGTCAGCAATGAAATTGTCTTAGTATTTAATTAATATAAGTACAACGTTTAATCCAACTTTGTGGAAGAAGTTCGCAAAGTTGGATTAAACGTTATATTTACGTTAATTAAATACTAATTAAATTATTTTATGACTTATTTACCCATACTTTTACTTATTTATTATGAAAAAGAATGACTACACATTTTAAAATTTTTTAAATTTACCTGAAAAGTCCACAAATTTGGATTAAACGTGGTATTTATTTTAATTAAATACTAATTAAACTTATTTTGCGGCGTATTTTTATTTATTATTAAAGAGAATGCTTAGACATTTTCAAGAAGTAACAAACATATTTTAATGACACGACAAAATCCGCGAGGTTAAATTTAAACCAGTACAATTTCTTCGAGAGAGGATTTTTTTGGACAAATTTGGGTGGGTGAAGGGATGTTATGAACCTAAATCCGATAATTTAGCATTACAGATTGATTAAAAATATATTAGCCAAGAAGTTAGGAAAATTTTAATAATACAATAATAGAATGGAAATACGAAATTTAAAAAAAGAATGTACTGTATTTGATTATTTTAATCTACTTTTGCACGTCGTGTTCGGTAACGAAACTCCAAGTTTTCGTATTTCGAAAGACATCAGGAAAGGAAGGTTTATGTGGCCCAGATTCAACGAAATTTCGCTGGGGTTTTCAGTTTCTCGCAAATAACTAATTAATGAAGCGATCCGTGGAAAACAGAGTCCAGTAAGAAACTTTGAGGTATAAAATTTTGCACGAAATTGTATGTTTCATTATAAAATTCGGTTTAAGGGATAAATGATTAGCTGAAAAATTCCGATAATGTGGAACATTAATTGGTTTAAATTTAATAAGTTATAACATTATCTTGAAACTTAACACGCGCGTTCAAAGTAGCAACTGACTATCGCGGTCAATTAATCGTACTATGTCAGTTGTTCATGAGTGGCCACGTTGCAAATTTATTAAATATTATTTTGTTTAGAAATGTTTCATTGTCTGGATATATAAGTTAAGATGATGTCATTTCTAGAATATATAGGTTTGTGCTAGGATTCCAAAAGGAGGCTGTAAAACGATTGATGTAAAAAGCTCACCATATATTATGCGCGAAGTGAAATTGAAATGAAATTCATGACTGAGGACCGTCTTCAGCCACTCAAGAAGCTGCCTATTATTTTCAAGGCTCAAATCGCAATAGTTTTCCAGTGACGAAGGTATAAGTGTTACGACTTGTCACGTTTCCCTTTCCTCGTACAGTAACGCACACGCGCGGTTGGGTAAAATAATTTTTCGGGCCAAAAGTCGCGCGTTGCGGTGTGTCGAAATATGAAGGCAGCAAAGGAGAGAGACAGCTAGAAAGCGGCCCGCTGGATGTTTGATTTTGGGCAGCGGAGAATGCGAACGCAATGGTGCACGGTTTTCTGTGGTGCGGGCCACACGCCTACGTGAGCCGTTTCTCCCGCAGCTTTTACTCTCTAACCCACAGCTCCAAATATCACACACTACGGCGACAGAAACCGACCATATTGCGAAAACAATCAGCTCGTCTGTCTGCGATTACTTATCTCTGGGACAGAGATTGTCAACGCTGCGTTGCGCACGAATGAAAAAGATCTGTGCCAAAGCAACTCATACATTTCTCTCCGCCTCAAAGTTACTTGAAAATTGGCTTTCCCGCAGGCCGCTCAAATTAATTAAATGTCAGAGATCTCGAGGGACTCGCGATAAAAGCCGCGTTACAGGAAATAGAGAGTGGCGTTTTTTATTGTATTGATATAGAAAGTACGGAACACGCCGTACAAGATATATGTTGGCAGGGTGTCGAGAACTAAAATCTGTCTGCACGAATTATAGCCTTCTCTCATCCTTTTCCAACCGGACTATGGCGAATGCCAAGAGTGAATGAATATTTACAACCGATCTGCTACCCAATTTATATAGCTTCTATTTAAAAATAGCAGCTTAAATTATTATGTTGGTATTTAAAATAAAACATAAGAACAACTAACGTCCTCAATTAATTAATTAACGTTGTATTTATATTAACTAATTGTTAATTAAATTTGTTTTCTGACATATTTAGCCGCATTTTTATATATTTACTAAACTATTTCTGTGACGAATTTACCGCAAGTTTGTGTGGAAGAAATCTTATAACCGAAATAACATTTAGACTCAATCCGAGCTCGTTCTAGTGAATATAGGTTAGTGCCCTGAGGTGATAACTAACGTTTGTCTGTGTACGTCATTTATATTGTCACGTATAAATGCCACTTTTTCGTTTCTCAGGCCAAAACAATATTACTTGTATATATTTATATAATTTCCTATTTTAATAATCACATTTTCGATTATTCTTCATATACTTTTTACAACCTAAAACTATACACACGCCCTCGATATTTTAAATTTTTTTAATATTTAATTGACCGTATATTTACGTATGAAACACCGGGAAAGCTGTCCATTTGTACATGTATAAATCCAGTTTGCCTTTCTCTTTAAGATTGACCTCTTCTCTTTTACTCTTCTTAGACCCTATTACTTTACCATCGTTCGAATATTGGTCGATAACAGTTTCGCATAGCTTACCCTTGTAATAAAATCCTACATAAATTCTCCGACAACAACCACGCTCATAAGAAAAAGGGGTTTTAAAACATTAATTATTACTTCTACAATCTACTTGGAATAGATTAAGAAACAGTGTTCTATAGTATGGTTTAAATTATATTTGAAGTGTATTATACAGCATAACCCTGACAATTCTAAGCCCCATAGTTTTAAATACCCTTTCTTTTATTTATAACACTAAAAATTTCGTACCCTTGTTTGATTAACATGAAATAATTAGGGCAATCCATAGTTCTAGTTAGTGTTTTAATAATCGGGGTGGAGTAATAAGAATGTAATGGAGTTGTCGATTTTAAATTAAGATGTTTAAGTTGTAGATGAAACAGCTACATCCTCTACACTCGAATTTATTAAATTAAAATCCCAGATTTAGGAACGACTTCACTTCGATATTAACCATTCTTTTTATCGGACGTATTATTATTATTTGCCATATTCAAATTAGACCTGCCCAAATTCGTTGCTAGCTTCAAATTTTACAGATATTTGTTGTAGTACTCAGTCCTGAGACTGGTCTGATGCATCCTCCATGCTAACCATTCTTGCGCAAGCCTGTTCATTTCTACATCAGTAGCACATCCCACATCCTTTCTAATCTGCTTGGCGTTTCCATCCTTGACCCCCACTTCTGTTTTTACACCACACACTTCCCTATAATGCTAATTCAACGTCCTTCATTCATATTGTTCGCTCTTCCACTATCGTGCTTAGAACTTCCTCGTTACTTACTCTATCGACCCATCCGATTTTCAGCATTTCAAAGGTTTCTATTCTTTTTCTTCCTGCAGCTCCTATCGTCCACGCGTTGCACCCAAATAACGCCACATACGAACATTTTTAGCAATGAATTCCTAATATTCACACTTGTATTACCGGTAAGTAAATTCCTGTTTCTTGCGAAAACCTTCCTTGCCTGTGCTATCCTACACTTTATGTATACTATACTTCTACCATCCCTAGTTATTATGCTGCCCAAGTAGCAAAATTCATTAACATCCGTCAAAATATCCCTTCCCAATCTTACACCATTTGTTATTCCAGTTTCCCATACTACACTTCATTACCTTATTTTTCCTTTTATTAATCCTCATATTGAACTCTTCCTCCAGAACCACGTTCATGGTTTCCAAGTCTTAGTAGGAATAAATGTTACAGGGTAATTATCAAAACCAAATACAATTAAGTTTAACCTTAAATAACTGTGTTAAGTGTAAAAAACAGTTAATGAAACTACTTTTGATAATAGTTTTTCTGTGATTATTCTGTTCATAATCCGGTGATATTTTTAAATTTTAATATTTGTCTTCAAACGTTTGCAGGTGTGGATATTTAAACCATGAAAATGAAGTTTTTGTCAGCTATAATTATCCATCCTGCTTCTTCAACTCCTTAAATCATTCCACGTTGTATGGATTACTGTTTCATTTCTTCCGTATAAATTCAACATCTTCAGGGAACAAGTTTATAATTATTTTGATTGAAGCTATGTGAGATACTTAGGTTCGTTGCCCCCCTTTGCGGTACTTAATTTGGCACAGTAGAAGGTTGGGTCAAATTGTCGCGTGACGCATATTAGTCTGACCGAGGAGGGAGATCATGTGCACAGGCGCCCATCTTCTTCTTTTGTCTGTTTGGTTTCCACCTGTTCATTGTCCTCCACAATGATTCATATCCTCGTCTCGTTAAAGACGACCAAATCCGTGTGCATGTCCGGTGACTCACTTCTCACTCGGAGGGTATTTATTATTCTAACTTGCGTCAACGGAGAGAAAATAAATCATCCCATTTGTAAGAGATGGCGTATAGAATGAGAAATAAAATTATAGGTTTACAAACTTTGCTTTGAAAAGAAAGAAATAGGTTTAGAATAAGATATTGCCTCGAAAGTTACGTATTAACGAGTTGCAGAGTCCACTAATTCAAACTCTCATACATCACATACAGCTAAATGTTTTTTGTCATGGGAAAAATGAAATGCATAGTTGGAATTTAATTTTTCAATTAACTATAAATTCTAATCGATACAAAATAACATAAAATTATGCTACTTACAGAGATATAATGAAAAAATATCGATTCGTTTAATATCGATAGCAAGTATAATGATTAGCAGCACATTCAATCTTCTCTTAATGACTGTCGAAAAGCGGTACGTAAATTATTTTTAAACGACGAATTTCTTCAAACAGCATTTAATCAAACAGCGTTGAGATAATTATAAGTTCATATTATTTGATAAAATTCACATGAAGACCAGGTTTTTTTCTAAACTGTGATAAATGGAGAAAAATGCAGAAAATATATCCTGCATAATGGATGAGTAAAATCAGCTTCTTTGTCACCTTAAAAAAATTAAATATTAAACAATACAACGTTTTGTCTCTCATTTGAGACGTCTTCAGGTAAAAAGTGACGCAAGGTAATGTTTAATATTTAAATTAAAAAACCGACAAAGAGGCTAATTTAACTCATTGCATATTTAATTGCATTATCATTATTTTCTTTCCACCAACATAAACCCCTAATGGTAATTAACCATTGTTTTCAATTACGTTTACATATTTCGTAGTTTAAAAATGCGAGAACAATTAAAAAGCCATAATAGAGATATTGATTATTGTCTTTTATTTCTGAAAAAAATGTGTACTGTATTCCCGAAGAGAAGTGATCCTTTAAAATTCCTATTCGTACGTAATTACGTGAGGTTGAGTCAATTTTAGAAAATAACATCACAACAATTTCCATCAAATTGTCTACGAACTCGCCAGAGATGTGGCTTACTAGTTTTTCATCCTGTTCGAGTTATCGAGTTAGGTACTTGTAAATCGATTGATGTTCTTCAAAGATATATAAACGTTTCCCAATGAGCCGAAACATAATACTGAATCGCGAGTCAACGAGAATAGTCAAAGCATTTAAAAGCTTTTATTTACGTCCTCAACCGTCCAGTTGTGACATATGCTGAATGGTGGATTTTTTTTATTATTGGAAATGCGTAATTAACGGATGAATAAAATTCAGTTAAAAATGCACTCAAGGTGTCTGATTGGACACAGCGTGGTTAGCGCCATAAATCTTTGCTTATAAGTAGGGGTACAAGAGCACCTCTCACTCCTATTTTGTTTTTCTCTTTTCCTCTTTTTTTTTCAAGAAAAAAGTGATTAAAGCTGTTTGTCCATCAACAAAAGGAGTGTGAGGCGTGATTTATAGTCGCGTTAATATTCGCGTCCCCCTTTACCATTGACTGATTTATAGAAAGGCACGTATTTTAGTGCTGCGGGCTGCCTCATAAAATCGACAACTATAAATTCGAACGTCTCTTACCACAGCTTGTGCGTTACGCTTTCCATCTCGTAACGAAGAGTGGTCGTCTGTGAACTCCTCGGCGTTTTGTCTCGCTGATCTGGAATGTCTTTCATTCCCAACTTCCAAGAAGTCCCCGTTTCTGTTTGTAAGTCGCCAAAGGGCGTGCGTAAGTGCGGAGATTCGGATTATTATTAACAAGCTTTCATACAACACTGCCATTGCCTGGAGTAGCAGATTTAAGGTTTATCCCCTCTTGTTATCATTTACGACAGTCCAATAATACTCAATGGATAATTTCCAACCTGTTCTCTCGTATTTAGTTTCTTTTGAAATCAAAAATCGATCTAATTATATACAATTTATGTAACCAGGAATGGAGATAGATGAACGAATATTTTCCCTCATTCAAAGAGTGAAATTTTAAAAAAAGAATTTTAGACGAGAATGAAGTATTACTGTCAGGAAGTAGCAAATAAAGTTTCAATACCAGAACTTTTCTCACCTAAAATACTTCTACAGTAATAATATAAAATTTTCTTCAGATTCAAATTAATTTATTTTGCCATCGCTTATACATTAATTTCTAGAAAAAGCTAAAAAATGAAACAAATTTTCTTTAAACTATAAATTAGCCCAATTACACATTTAAATCTACACAAAAATGTTTTTAATTCGTGGTGAAAAGTGGGAAATACAAGGAGTAAATGTGGATGATAAAGATAATTTATGGAGACTTTCACTACGAGTTACGCAAGAATAGAAAATTTTAGAATTTGTGGTTTCATATTTGAATTAGTACGTAAATGCATCTGGTATGTCTCAACGATGGTAATTAATGCATGGTGTTACTACAGCATCGATGGCTTTGAAGCACAATAGGATTGCTAAAGGTATATATTAACTACCGAATTGTGTATGAAGTATGAATTATTAAGACTACGGTCTTTAAAAAAATTTAATATTATTCTAAATAAGTTTTCTACATATTTTTATTGTACTATAAAGCCAAAAAGTACTTTATGACAAATAACAGACAGTTCATTGAAGAAAATGGTCACTTTAAGATGACAACGTTTGGTACATATTTGTCCCAGCCTTCAGAATAAATTAAAATTTCAATCACAAAAAATGAAGATGTTTCAATAGTAGAGTTGTTTGAAACCATTGTAAAATATCGAACGGACCACTAAGAGGCGAGGAAACACTTTTCAAAATTTTTAACCTTTAGGTGTGATGAATTAAGGTATTATAAACATGGTTGATGTAGGATAGAATCTGAAGATAGTAAAAATAGTACCGAAACGAAGTTATAATTTTAAAATGATTATTTTTTTAATAAACTGTCTGTAGTGGGTAGTTAATTTTTTGAAACAGTCTACGCCAGGTCAAACGACAATGCAGCCGCTTCCCTATAATTATTAAGGAGGGGATCGAAAAGATTGATGCGGGAGGAAGGACAAGGCTAGGAAGAACGAACTAGGACCGGCTGGATACAGTTTAAGGATACTAAGCGGTAAACGTCTGCAATTAAAGCCTTATACAATCTTTCATCTGGTTGGTCGGGCTCGCGATACTTGTCCCACGTCTTTTCCCAACAGGCTAGTTGACGGTAATCCTTGTTTTAGTCTCTTTCTTTAATAGTTGTTATGCTATATGTTGTGGTATTCAGTCCTAAGACTGGTCTTGCGCAAACCTTTTCATTTCCTAATAATTAGCACGACCCACATCGTCCTTATCTGCTTAGCGGATTCCATCCTTGGCCTCCCTCTTCTGTTCTTACTCCACACACTTTCCTCTAATGCTAATTTTACAAGACCCTCGTGCCTTAAAATGTCCTCCATATTGATCGCTTTTCCCCTATTCTGTTTAGAACTTCCTCGTTAGTTACTCTATCCATCCATCTGATTTTCAGCATTCTCCTATAGCACCACCTATGTAGTTACTATTACATAAAATCAACTGTTCAGATTTTACTGCTTGTTTTATCGAGCAAACAAAACGTTCTCTTAAAACTCCTACCTTTACATAGAAATAATTTAGTTTTGTAGTTTTTTGAACTAGGAACTAGGACTGATCGTAAATCTATGGGTTTATGTTACAGAAATTCAATTTTTTTTTAACAATTAGTCTTGTTAAGTTTAAAAACTGTTTTTTCGAATAGAGTCAGCGAGTTTGGAAGCAAGAGCGACATGAGAGCGTTTCGTTAATATATATTTTTTCCATCGCCAATTTTCTTCCATTACTTCGAATCTATTCCGAAGGAGAGGGCATTACAACAATGAAAATAATATATAACCCGTTTATTTGTGGTCTGGCGCACGCAGTACTTATTAAATAAACTTGAGAGGGACAAGAAATTTAAGTATAAAGGCAAATAAAGGTCTGTGACGTCAATACGTAAGCTTTCTTGTGCGGCTTGATTGTGGGTCAGTTAATGGAGAGGCAGAGTTGGCCAAGTAGGGACGAGTGGAAGGCAGCAAGAAAGCTGGGAGGGAAGACAAGAGCATCTAACATGTGGCACGAACGCTCCACTTTTATCACGCGGAGCAGTATCGTACACAGGGTCTAATTATATAATGCCAAAAACAGCAAGCGCGGAACCGGCAATTAGGGTGGACCCATCCTCCGTCCAGCTGGCTCGTTCGTTCGCTCGCTCGCTCACTCTCTGCCTGCCTAGCTTTGTAATTACATCCTCACGGCGAATCCGACAAAACGTAGAATTATAATATTCATCTCGTAAGCACGTGTCCGTCCGAAAGAGTGACTGCCGAGGTTTTCAGCTTTCTCTGCCTTTTATTCGCAAACGATTTATCAGAGCCTCGGCCTCGGTCATATCACGGCTTCTCCTCTCTCCCTTCTCTGTCCAGCCAACTAAACTCCTTGACGCTCCTCTGCCACGGTTCCTGTTACGTCATCAAGTGTGTCCACTCTCAGTACTCGCGACCACATCCAGAGATTTTCATGCAATTATTCAATAACTACTCTACGGATAAATTCCATAAATTGGCCATTTTAATAACATCTTCCTTCCTTACTGAAAGAAAATTAATTTCTTTATCAGTTTTTGCATACTATGAGCTACTTTAAAAAATTTTATTATTGGAAAATCCTTATTTTCTTGTGATCGAAATTGTTTTCTTATGTAATTTCTGTGTATAGACCAACCCGGAGAAGGTAAAAAAAATGTTCAAAACGCTTTTATTTTAAAATGAGCTTTTTTTAATAAACTTCCTGCTATTAATCCTAATTCCATTCTATTTTTTTTATAAAAATCAAGAAGACATTAAAAATTAATTAATAAAAAATACAGCGAATTTGTCGGGAAAAAACTTTAATTAACATTTATTTTTTATAATATCTCCACTTAGTCCATATTTGTGGAATTCATATTAATTTTGCTGACAAATTGGCTGTACTTTTTATACTGAAGTGTATGATTATTGATTTGTAGAATATTAAAAGCTTATTAGATATACTTCTTTCATTAGTCTTTTTCAGAGAAACAACTCTTCGTAAGTTTTGGAAAGAGTCAAAGATATTATACTTAATATTTATACTCTTTGCACTTAAACGTAATATTAGCGTCAGCACTATAGGTGAACAAATATACCTGAAGAAGTCTCAAATGAGTGACGAAACCTAGTATAGTTCAAAATGTAGTCAAGTAAAATCTGACAAAGAGACTGTTTTAACTCATTTAAGAACAAATATTATTCTGAATAGGAGTGCTTAACAATTATATTTATAGAACGTTAGTTGATAGAATAAATTTTTAGAAATGATTATCTGTTTATGAAACGGATATAAATTTCGTCAGAACACGTTTCTGCGATTATAACCTTCGTCGTTGTCATGTAGACTGAGAATAATTAAACTAACAGTTTTAAGTACAGTGGCAATAGGAGTATTAAATTCCAGAACGCACTCGCGTCACAGACAGTCAAAGGAAAGGCAACGATACTATTAGGGAGACTTCAATGAAGCCATTATAAGTAAACCTACAAAGAAAAAATTAAATAGGGAATTGTGGAGCAAGACAAAGGAATTAATAGTATCGGCTTGTAAGTAATACTGCCTCCTGGATAGCGACAGAATGTGACGTAACCATATGTGAGTTGCTTGCATCCGCGGTATGTACATGAGAAGTACAGAATTACTTACAACTGCCTCTCAGAAAAACGACTTATATATCATAGAACCTGCATTTCTCCTCAGCGCAGCAGGTGATGGATCCTTACAGAAAAGGTAGACAGCTTTACCTGTTAATTAACCTATAAGGAACTGGCTGTCGATCAGGAAGCTGCTGACGTGAGAAGGGGCGAGGAAATGGCTTTAGAGAATGCCACAGCAGAATACCGAGAACAGGAAAATTACGGAAACATCCCAGTGCAGCCCAGGAATATTATTTTAATTTAGACATACTGAAATAGACGCTCTATAAGGCTCAATGAAGTTATCAAAACGCTTGAATCTGAAGTGAATCTCGCGTTAAGCCTCGTTATTCACTTTGATAAATTAATTCCATGACTTGGGAAATTTATCTAGCGAATTCTCTTCGGCTTCTTGTTACAGGAATCCAAATATTTAAAGGTAAACACGTCAATTCTAAGGAGTTTGCCTCTGCAGCGGAAAATTTATCAAGAACTAGCTGGGTGCCTGGCGTTGCCCGCGATATTAATGCTAAATTATAACTAACATTTCACTAAAGTTATGATACTTTTAGTTTCTGGTGAAAAGTCGTCACCGCCACCGCACGCATTCACGCAGCCTACGTAAGGGCATAATGTATCCTGTTCTATATGTTAATAGGGTAGGACGGCTACAAATAGTGTCGCGGAAAACTACGTAAAAGTAATTGACCCCGAAATATATTTATTTCACGGAAATATAGGCCGGTTTTGCATATTAAAAAATTTCTGCCCCTCCATCCTCGCCACTATAGGCGGTAGCCGTGTCTTACCCCGACAGTGGTAATTTCCGGCTCGACAGGAACTTGTGTGCAAAATTTGGTTGAAGTTGCTCAACGCGTTTAAATTTGTACGCGGAACATACATACAAACACACGTTTTTATTTCACGTTAACAAAGAATTTCATTTATAAGAATAAGGTAGTTGATCCAACTATTTGGTATGTTTAGCGCGAAATAACTTGTAAATTTAATGAACGTTTTATTTAAGTAAAAATATATTTTAATCTCTTAAAAAATATACAAAAACATTTACGACTCGTTTGCGGCGCACACACTCTGCGGGTCACTTACGGTCAGATTTATTTTATTTGAGATCAAACGGTCAAATAAACTCGAAGACGATTCTTTGTCTCTTCTGTCCCTTAATTGATGTTATTAAATTTACGTCGATTCGACTCTTTCAATTTGCGTGTCGTTTTCGCCGTTAAAAAAAGTATTAGAATAATGAGAGAAAATGACATAAATAAAATAATTAAATTAACCTGAATAAATAAAATAACAAATAACGGCCCAAAAGTCAGAAATAGAGAAATCTATTTTCAGTTTAGACGTTTCGTCCCCAACTTTCAGGACCACGTCAGTTCATTAATTAAAATCTTATTGGAATTTGTAGTTCCTACTGTAAAACCTATGGCCACAATGAAATCAAGATTTTAGAGGTCCTGAAAGTTCAGGACGGAATGCTTTAATCCAATTAATATTTTCCTATTGATAACTTCTTAGACGCTCTTGAATTCATTTAAAAACACAAGAATTTATAATATTGATAATATGAATTATTACATTGCAGTGCGTAGGAAAACTATTACAAAATAAATATCTAATTCACAACGACGTTTCGTGCTCTGCTTGGACTTCTTCGAGTATAACGATTTTAATAATTTTGTATACAATCCTCATCTTCAGAAATAGCTTTGACATGATTAAAATTTAAATAAAAGGTCCTTGTCTACTCTAACCGAAACACTGTTGATATATTGATGTAATAAATAGTTTTCTGACCATTTATTTATTTTGCATTTTATCAATGTTAATGTCAGGTCAATTTTTACAGAACGATCATTCTAGTTCTAATTGGATTACTTGCTGCAAAATACAATTCGCAATACAGAAAAAAGACTTAAAAAGTAGTTTGTCGAGCAAAAGAATTTTTTTTAAAAAAGGTTGGTCGTTGATTTAAGAAAAACCATCAATAAATCATATATCTGTCATATTAAATTTTAAAGTTGAATAAAAATCTTCAGGATTTAAAAAAGGCATAATTCGAGTCGTATAGGGCTGTGAGGACGGACTCTTAACGCACGCGTCATGTTTGCTGTAATACAGTTAATTTTAAGTGATTAGATTCACATGTTGCGGGACGAGTGACATTTATTTTGTGCTCATAACTCTTTTCTGAAATTGTTTACTTTCAAATCAGTTTCAGCTTCCTTATAATCTTTTTCCCAAACTATTGTATGAGCCGTCGAAAAAATCCGGCCATTTCCCTGAAGTGCTTGCGTGGGTGTTCTTTCCGAGAAGAAGCGGCCAGACACTTTACGGATGATGACTTTTTAGCATTCTGTGAAAGTGATTTTACTAGAGTGTGTAATGGAAACGTCAGCTTTTCCGGGTGAGTGGAGAACAGTCAACATCCGTGTTCTGACGTGATAATTAAATTATATCGATGGGAAATATACCTTTTTTTCCCCTCCTTTCCGTGACGCGCGCGGAGGTCGTATTTGAAATCGCTGCGGTTCCAGTTGTAACAGATGGCGAGTTGCAGACCAGCAGCAGCTTTCTTGGAGAAAAGCGTGAGAATTTATAATGGCATTACTCGCCGAAAACTGCTGCTGGCTGCTGAGGAAGACGGACGCTAACATAATCCAAATATTTCCCTTCCCGTGCGGAAGGCTGAAAATTGCAGCGTAATGGACGGGAGGGAATATTTTTACAGATTCTGATGGGCAAATGCGTCTTTAATGGGACACGAAAGACGCGTAATGGCGGCCGTTCTCATGTAGCGAGAGAGACGTAGCCGCTGGCTGGCTGACTGACTGACCGGCCAGATGGAAACGAAACGTCGTCGATTCTGCCGGATCTTCTCTCGTCATTTGAACGTTTCCTCGCGACTCCTCCTGGGACGGACGGTGAGACTCCCGTGGGAGCCACGCGATCCCGACTATTCCCCAGAAACATACTTCACAATCACTGGACACATAATTACTAAGTACAGTATCATGAAACTTACAACGAAAAGAAACATGTTGCTTGTACAACATTTGTAATGACTTTTTTGTTTATGCGACTATAAATAAATTAATAATAAAAAAACCATTTGTAATGGAATCTGATAAAATTTACTCATCTACTTAAATCCATTTAGCTACTCACATATCCAACGCCCAAAACCTCCTATACGCAGCCGGAGACTGACTACTAAATAAATTGCTAAAATTTAAATCTAAAATACGTTTATAAATTCGTAATTCAAAATAAATTCCATTCCTACAGTAATCAAGCTAATATTAAGAAAATTGAGTTAAGCGACTTGGAAAATAAATTAATATATATATAATAAATGTAAATGTAATTACAGTGTAGCGAAGTGAAGGGCAAAGGAAAAGGTGGGGCATCTTTACTATCTTTAAAAATATATAATTTAATTCGGGTAATGGAGCAGAATGTTTCTTGTTTATTTTTATCTTATTTTATTATTTTTTCCCTCATATTTTCTTAACTAATTTTATATTTAAGTTTGTGCTGTTCTTAATTTTGGGTATCTTAAGGATTGCCACCAGGCTATGCCCATTGGAATGAAAATAAATCAATCAGCAAAAAATAATTAAATAAAATTTTACGACCTCTTTCACATTATCTTTTTTAATACAATCTAAAAAGAAATACGTTTCGGAACATGTTTGTACCTTCCTCAGGTTTTATCCCGATTATCTCCCTAAGTTTTCACTGTCAGATACAATGTATTTGGATACATAACGCAAATTTACAGTAAATTTAAGTCACACAGATGTAACACTTGCACCGTCGTGCTATACGTTGTTAGTTTTAATTTCTAGTAATTTTTTTTAAAATTAATAATTAGATAAATCCGACGTAAAATTAAACACTTATGAAAAGAATTATTGTTCTTGCGCGTTTCATTGAAAATAATTTAAGGTCAAGAAGCTCTCTTTAGCTATCTAAAACATTTTAGGTGGACCGCAGGCTGAGAGGTTAAATTCCAACACGATATTTAATGTTTTTTGATGCAAGTTTACATTTGACAACGGTAAGCCATTATTTAAAAAAGCATCGTGAAGTAGACTGCTTAAATAATTAAATAAGAAGAAAGTGAAACCCAATTACAGTCTCACAGTTTAATCATACAGGAAAACCTTTCAGGAGCTTTAGAATTCAAAAATTTATATTCATCCTCCTAAAAAACGAAAAGAATATTATTAAGTGGAGTCTAAATTTACCTCGTATAACGTTCTTAAAAAACACATTTCACTCAAAAATGCGTCAATGGTTAAATGAGTTATAATAGGCTCTTTGTCAGTTTTTATTTTATTTAAATAATAAACTATACCACGCTTCGACCGAAGGAGTCATGGAATGCGGTCCGTCAACAGCTAAATTATTATACCTGAAGGAGTCTTAAATGAGAGACGAAACGTTGTATTAAATAAAATAAAAACTGACAAAGACGCAGTTATGACTCATTTAATATTTATTTAAATGTCAGATAAACTAATTACGTCAATGTTTATTTTTCTCCACAATATATAGGTGTCACACAACCACTCTGAATTAATCTCGTGTAATACTGGTTTTGTTTCTTGGAAAGATAAATATGATTTTTTGAAGTTGAAAGCTCCTCAAAGATTTTTATTTGATTAAAGTTGGAGACTGTAATCCGGATTCTTTTTTTCTTTATTAAGAAACGTATTTTTAAAGCAGCAGTTTCACGTCACAAACTCGTTGGTAGACAATATTTTTGACAACATTGAGAAACACGCACCGTGAGTTGACAGTATCACGGACGGATCAGAAAATTTATTTTTCGAAGAGAGACGGCCGTCCGTCGTAGATTTCACGTAAAATGAATACGATAAATTATAACTTTGCGTCCATGAAAAGGACATGTGTGTAATCTCTGAAGAAACACTTTGATACGCTCAACAATATATTTGCAAAACGATACCTTTGCGTATTATATTTCTTGCGGGACTTACTGAATCGCGGTGAACGTTATTAATAATATTAAGCACTTAATTGTGGAATTTCAGACTTACGGGTGAAAGGAAAAAAATTCAAACGTTACACTTCATTTAACAAGAAAAAAAATTGCGGGTGTTAAATGTCTAATTTTCGATGTTTCCTGCGGAGTCTTCGACGGATGCGCAATCGAATTCAGTTGAGATAAAAAAATAAAAATAGTTACGTGGAATGAAAGAGACAATAAGTCATTTTTTATATATATTATTCAACACAATTATTCAACGATTCGTCCACAATTTTGGGGCACTTCCAGGTATATACGCAATACAAATTCTTCTGAGGTTAAATTTTGAATGATTGCAAATACGTATGAATTAAACATTAGAGGTTCGAGGATTTTCTTCCCGGGCTGCGGCCGGTCACGGTTACGGTTTGTTAAATAATATTAAAACTAATGAATTATTGAATTTATTGGTGCATTTTATAATTGAATGTTAATTCAAATAACAGAACAAATAATATGACATAATTCCGCAAATGCCTGTAGTACCTTCTTGAAACAGTATAACAATAAACTGTTAACGTTTAACGTTCGCAATAAGTTCATATAAAATATGAAGTTCAGTATTTTTATTTTGTGATTTTAATATTCCATCTTGATTAGTGAATGTTCCTTGTTCGGAAGTGACAACTGTGCGCCTGGAATGAACCAAGGATTTTTATTAAGTGGGGAGAAGTCGATTCTAAGTCTCTGGATAGATCCCATCGCAAGATTTACAGCAAAAGGTAATGGTGAGGAGGGGGAGGGGCGGGGGAGGGAGACGGGACGGAGGGGGTGAACGCGAGCTCAGAAAGAGAATTTCACGTATAATCCGAAGTGACGTCTTCCGCCGCAAGAACTTCCTGCAGCTCCGACGTTATAACGGCGATAAATGCGCGTATAAATTTTAAACGTTGAATACAATAAAGAGGACGACAATGGAGACATTTATTGCTGCTGATACAGTAATAACAACCTCTATTGTTATTGTAATGCCCAGTTACCAATAAATAACTCGAGCGTGTAAGTACAGATTTACAGGCATTGTGTGTGAGCCAGACTCCGAGGACGACGAAGACCGTGGTATTTATTTTTGCCCGTGGCGTGAGTTGCAGGATGCGCCGCAGGTTGACATGTGGAGTGTGACAATGGCTGACTTGTCAAACATAATAACCCCGCGGGTTTTGACTCGCGGGGGGAAAGAGTTGGAAGAACAGCTGTGTGATTTAATGTGGCCCCTCCAGCAGAAGAATAAGAAGGCACCAGGAGCGAGCAGCTTTCGCCCACGACAGCTCGACATTTCGCCGCCCGGAACCTCTCACACAAACTATCGCTAATTTAAGAACGCCGAACCCCGAACACAATAATTTCAAAACAATCAGAGTAACAAGTGAGAAAGGAAATAACGACAGTCGAATATCATGTCGTCTGAAACAGACGAAAAAATAAAATCAACAGTGACGTCACTATTTAAACACCTGGAAATAAATATAAAGTAACGAAAAATTACTTAACTAATGTCCGAAAGTTTTCACAGTAACCAAAGATATTATTTTATTCTACACCAGTAAATCATAATACAGACAGTATTTAATTCGTCCAACTTTTTTCCACATCTGTGTATTGGGGCGTCTAAAAATTTATCTCTTTGGAAATAAATAAGATTTTGACAATCCTCAGTCTCTGGTCACTGCAGTCAGAGCGGATGAGAGAATACCTTTAAAATTCTACTAAAATATTATTGTTTTAAATAAGATCAATTTATTACTGATAATAGAAAAATTTGGCAACAGATTAAATTTGTCCATTGAAAATCTGATTAAGTTCTACAATAAGGACGCAACGTTGTATATTTGGGTTTCCATCAGCTGATTTTTTTTTACTTGCAGCTGAATTTATTATTTATTGTAAAATGTAAATTATGTCTCATAATTTTAATTAACAAGTCTTTCACACAGAAAAATAGGTTTTCTCAATAAAAAAAACTTACGTACGTCAGAACTTGTAATTGTAATATTACTAGTTGCATTTATAGAGATAAATTGAATCACAACTTTTACTGACAATTCATACGTTTTATTCAGCTACGACGCTTATTCTTCAAATTCGGAAATTCTACAGATACAAACGAGACGTAAATAAATTATTTCTAGTACAGATTAAAAATTGTACAAAAAAATAGTAATTAAAAGTGACTAAATTTCGTTAAAAATAAATTATTTTAACGTCGTAGTTAAATGAAACTTATGAATTTTCTGTAAAGGTCGTCATTTGATTTACCTTTACACCTTTTTATGTTTAAAAAAAGCGCACGTAAAGGAAAATATGATATCTATTTATTAAGCCCCTAAATTTTTTGCAAATTAAGTATTAAGGAAGTAACACGTTTTGAAATATTTCAGTGCTCCTTTAATTAGCGAATGTTTGAATTTCTTTTTAAACTTCACATCAATGACATATTCCGTTGGATTATGATAAAACATTTTCGACGCCGTTTGAAAATATTAATTGTTTTAAAATTAGAAATAATCATTACGATGTTTCAGAAAGTATTATTTAAATAATTTGTGGAGAAATCACAAGCACAGGTCTGATAAATTTAAAATAAAAAATAAATTAACAACTTCCCTGTCAACGGTTGACATTCGACCGGTGTTTAACTTAAGCAACATAGAGGAGCAAAGTAATTTTATTCGTGTTATTCTTCGTTGCATTCCTTATTTTGTCGGTAACTTTTCAAGCTCAGTGAGAATGTCGAGGCTGCGTCGTCGAGCAAACATTTACGGGCCAATTGGCGGCGAATTTACGCAAAGAAAACTTGATCTGACTTTGGTGAAGCATATATATTGTACATTATAAAAAATTCATTTTCACTCGATAAGTTAGGAGTTGTAAAACACGCGGCTTGGTTTTCATGAATGTCATAAGTGGGGAGGAAAAAGAGACAAATTGTCATTTAGAGATGAGCATGATTATTGTAAGAAACCTACGGAAAAAGTTTTTAATTACGGAGATGTGTATAATTAAAGCTTCACTATCTGTGAAGATGTGTTTTGAAACACGGATTCGTTACCGGAAATGTAGTTCTGTATTTCCTTAATCACAATTCAAACAAATCGCACTGGGATTACGGCAAAAGACGAGTTTCTCGAGTTGATCGTAAGGCGAGGAACGGTTGCGGCGGAGACCCGAACGCCCGTGTAGGACGCGAACTTTCGCGTCCGCAGCTCACTCAGGGCAGGCGACGAAACACTTGTCAGCTCGCAAATCCTAAACGTCGCCTTGGCAACTCTCGATTACATCCGTCAACTTTTCCTTAGACCACATCCCGCGCGCGATTCTCAGGAAATATCCTGGAACTTTCCGGAAATAAATTCACACACGGACGGCCCGAGCTCGCACAGATCATACACGTCAATTTCGCGTGAGATGCAATTTATCGAAATAATTAACGGGAATAAGACGCGGATTTTGTTTTACTTATTAAAAAGCTCGAGTTTTTCTTCCCGAAAAATAGTGATTGCAGTCCTGTTTCATTTTCTAGTAATTCTGCAGTCATTAAGCACACGGCTTTCGGTAACGTAACGGAGCTGAGCCAATCAAGCCTTGAGAGCTCGTCAGGTGTTTGGAATATCATCAGCACTAAGCCACATATCAGGTATTTATAAAGTTCTGTTTTGCACTTCGTTCTTCTTAGTAAGTCGAGTTTCGCCGCAGAGAAAAAAAACCTCATTGCGATTCCAATTAAAGCCTCGCGAGAGTGGGAAAGTAAAACACACACAAGAGTCCCAACACATGTATGTATGCATAACGGTTCCGGACGACACACACATATACCTAGGACCACTTATATATATACGCACACATACACGGAGTAAGAGCGTCGTCGTCGTCACACGGTTTCGGCAGATCCGAGGAGAATGCTTAATAATTAGTTAAAGCCGAGTGGTGATAAGAGAGAGGAGGCTTCACTGTGATCACTGCACTGGACGTACCTTGGTCGCTGGGAGATGTCGTGCCGCGGCATTCGCTGAGGAGTGAGTGCGCGATGCTGCCAGGGAAGCCCTCGGCGAGGCAATGCGGAGACTCCTCGGCAGGGCGCCCTCGGTGGTGGGGCCAGGCGACGGCCCATTGGCGCTGGCGGGGAGGGACGTGCTCGTGCTCGTGCTCCCGCTCCCGCTCCCGCTCCCGCTCGTGCTATATTAAGAAAGAAGAAGATCCAGGAGGGGGAGGCCACGTCGGCGTTGCACAAGTCCACTGCCTGCCTGCCTGCCTTAATTGCTCTCAAAAGACCTCGCGACCTCGATGGATAAGACACACGCTCACTTTGCCAACATTCTTATAATATCAACGCAAGATTGAGACAGTTTTTGCCGCCGTCGTCGTCGTCGACGTAACTCAGCGACTGCGGTGCCTTAAAAGATCCCAAAATTAAATCAACAAATCCTTGACCATCGATGTTTGGTTCGATCTTTACTTAAACTTCATCCGTCTTCTTATACGCTACAAATCCTATCCCGAGCCATAACAGACTTAAGAAACTCACACGGAGCGTCGGCTGGCGTATAATTCACTTCGCGGCAGACTACATTTTTACGTAAATCGATGCGCTCGAATAATTCCGCATTTTAGAAACTGATCCTACTTTTGTAGATGACTATGCCAATTTCCGAAAGCTCCTTCTAAATACAATTTGAAATCAAAATTAAATGATAGTTTTGGTTATTTAAGTGCCCGATTAAAATAAGGAAAAATTATTATTATACTAAATAAAAGTCAGTATTTTAACAAATTTTAATAAATTTCTTGGAGAAACTGATCCTACTTTGGAAGAATGGAATTATTATCAAACATTGAGCAGTTGCCGTGCGACATTTACAGCAATCACAGCGTATCACCGCACATACGTTAAAATATTCCCTGTACAAGTCTTGGCGGTATTTGACAAGAAAAACAATTTATTCTTCACAAAAGAAAAAAAAAGTCCCTAGTTCTTCAATCTCTCTACCTAATTATTTTTATAAGCATCGTGTTATCGAGGCTATTTTCACCAATTTTTTTCTCACATAAAAAGTGCACTCATAAATTCTTCCGAAGACAAAGGTGTTCTATGGCTTTGTGATTAAAAGTAACTTTACTAGACTTTCTCTTCGCACGGACGAAAACTTCACAGACTTGCCAATAAATAAAAAAATTCCAAACCGCATTGGATTATGTTGGAAGTATATTATACAACAACGTTTCTTAGAAATAGAAACGAATCCAACGGGACTGAATAAATGTATATATTTCAAAATATCGATTTTTCTCCATGGAGAAACTGCCAAGTCGCATCAGCCCGCCAGAATAATGCTGCTTATTCTAATTATATTGTATAAATTCAAAAAAATGTATAATTTAGATTAACTTCTTGTTTCTAATTCAATTAGTTATAAAGAACACAATCCTTGTTCAGTACGTTTTACGTGTTCAATGTCCCAATGAAGTATTATTACTACGACTTTATCTATTTTTCCAAACGACCTAGGCGAAAAAAACTTACGGCAGATTTATTTTGAAATGAAAGCCCTGCCAGGAATGCACCTTGAGGGATTTAGAAACACATGTTGAAGATTCTTCGGGAAACATATGCTAGATCCAGTCCCTCTAGTCCTGAGGATTGAGTCGCGGGCCGAGAGACTGCGATGCTCGTATAGAACAGGATATTTTACGCTCGTCAGTTAAAAAAAATTGAATTAGAAAAAGTTGCAATTAAATAAATGTATTATTGTCAGCGTCATTTTTAGGATTTTCAGCAACAGGAATGTGCCCGTGGAGCGTCATTTGGTTGAATTTTTTCATTAAAGAAAGCCTTGCATATTGGTTCACTATTTCCAGAATTCTGTGGCGAAGATAACTGATTGTTAGTTTTATATCTCTTTCGTTATTTTACAATCACTTTCGAGTAATGCTTCTAATTCATATACATGTAAACGTTTTGTTTGGGACGGATACGAGAGAACAAAGTGACAGTGTATCATAATGGTCAAGGAATATGGAACACTAGGTGCATTCTTGAGCAAATTAATTTTGAACAACTGTCCCTAATGGAGGTACAGGTTCAACGGGCTTGACTATTGAAGAGGAGTGTCGGCAAAGTAAAACTACTAATTTCTAAATAGAAGGAATTCAAGAAAATTTCTTGAATACTAACCGACAGAGGACAAACAAAATCCGAGAAGGCAATTAGTTAGGTATCTGTGAGCCGGCGGCTTATTTCCAGTTGGTAAATCAAGAACGTCGACTACGGCGGTGGTAATTGCGTCCATGAAGAGGCAATAGGATCGAGGAGGACTTTTATAACGAATTCATGTGAGAGAGCACCAAATGACATAAACGCTAAATTTTAATTGAAAATGAAGAATAGAATTTCAATTTTGCTTCTATTCCTTTCCGTTTGAGAAAATTTGCAAAAACTGTAAGCTGTCAGTATAGAAAGAAATTACAAGAGTTATGTGGGAAATTATTAGTGAGGATGAGACTAGTTGAAACGCACTTGGCGAACGCTTGTATTTGCCCCGGAGGAGCAAGCTATGCGTTAGTTACAAACCGCACCAAGAGATGGCGCAGAAGTGGCCACAGAGGGCTCCGTTCCGGAGGAAGATCTCGTCCTTGTGCCATTTAGATTCAGATATACGACAAATAAATCGGTTTACCTATCCTTATGACCTTTCCGTTTCCTCCACTGAGAACACACGAAATTTTTAGAGCAGTAATAATAATATAGCACACACACACGTGTGACGATGCGCGTGTGCGTGTGTGAGTGTGTGACGGGGTGTGTTCGTCTGGAAGAAGAGGCTGGGAATAATTTATGGCGTGTCAAAGGTTGGACCATCCGCTGGTCTGTGTGAAGGTTCGACATACGCTCACTCGTCTGCAGAGGTCACGACACCTCATTATGTAGCTTTTTGTTGTTCCGAAGTGTGTTTTCCCTTTTTCGTAACAGAGCGATCGATGGGTTAGGGAGGGGAACGTTGTTGATGTATTGATGTCGTCTACGGGTCGGCATTCCTCTCCGTCACGTATTGCCAACAACAGCTACAACTGCCTCAAGCTCCTGATTGCTTTCCAATTTATTACCTTTTTTTCTCTCCGTGACACGTAGAAGTTAGACTTCCACACTGCGAGTGCACCAGCGGAAGAATGGAACACATATTCCTTCTTTTGGACTGAGTATAGGTCAAATTGAAACAAGGTTCGTACTAAGAAAAGAAATTTTAAAAATTAAGGCAGGAAAATCTCTTTTGTTTCTGACTAATTATGATGACGGAAAATTGATCTTAAGGGAAGTTTTTGTATTAAAATTCCAAGATTGGTTCGAAGTTAAAAAGAAACTTCATACAGCCCTCACTATAATTTATGTCCAATAGAAATAGTAACAGGCATTTTCGGCTGTTCGGCCATAATCAACTGTAATCAAAACAGATGTCATTTATATTTTTATCCCGTTCATGACATAAAAGATAGAAATTGAAATAACTTATGTGATGACTGTTTTAAATTCATGGAGAATTTGTGGAGAGTTATTTTAGAAATCAATCGCCTATAGTTGAAAATACAGAAAATAAAATAATCGAAGCATTTAAAGCGCGGAGTCGTTGAAGAAAGTTCAATTTTAAATACACTAACACAATAGGGAGGAAAAGAACAAGAACGCAATATAATACTACTAAGCAGCAAGGGAGATATATATTTTTTTACTATTTAATTAGATAGATTTATTACGTTACAATGGGCTGAGCCCTGGTGGTGGCAACATACATTTAATATTCCAATAAAGGAATATAAGTAAAAAAAATTATACTAATATTAACATTGAATATACAAATACTTTAACACTAATTATAAGCCTGAATAAATTAAGTTAAATCATTTCCCTAATTCTGTCCCTAAATGATTTTACACTCTTCGGAAAAGTCGCTAGTAGACTTGCAGGCAAATCATTCCAGTCTTTTACGGTCCTATTTACGAAGTCTTTACCCACGTCCGTTCGTTGTCTTCTCTGATTAATTTTAAATGGATGACCATTTCATAAGAATGGAGGGAAAATAGAGATATTATATATATAGCCACGTTTCTGAGATACAGTAACACACACTGCTAGAGGTTATAGGCGTTCATTCGACACGAAGTGCTGTACAAAGACTCGTACTGCGAAAGACTGCCTCCTCTTCGAGGTCCAGTACAATTTATACATTAGTGGAATATTCCAGAAACAGATCATACTCAAAATAGAAAATACTAGAAACGAAAGAAAACAAAGTAAATTAAGTAAACAAATAAAAAATTGGGACTCGAATCCGGATCCGCATTTCTTCAGTCCAGCTCTCAACCCTGGACTATGGCTGCAGGTTCCCAGATGTGGCAATATGTACGTTTGTATCTATGAAGGATGTTGAATGCATTATGGAAAGTTTGAAGAAATTAATTGTTTAGCGGGACACCGGGAATTATTCGGTACCAGTAATCATCTATATATTTAATTACAACAGAAGTCATTTATCTATATTTCATAAATGGTGCAAGAGTTACAAATTGAAAAAATAATAATTTTGATGACTCGACAAGGTGGCTATTTTGAAATTTATCGTAAACGTTTTCATCATTATTTTTCATATTGAACTATTTTTTCCGTTACTTGAGAATAACTGAGTTGATTGAAGCAGGAATCCTTTTTTAAGAATTTTGACATTCCACGAGTAAGCCAATTGAGGTTGATCACCCTTCGGAAAAACCGACAAGATTATTTCTGTCCCAAGATGTTGGATTATAAAATGTAAGCATTCCGTTTGAATCACCTTCCTGTCATCCTGATATTCAGTTTTTTATTTTTCCAAATTGAAAAATACAAGTTATGAGCTGAAGTTATATATTTGAGAAAAGTAGGTGGACACTATTTAGAGAAACTCAATATTCACTCTCTAAACTGATCCTCGACAATTCCGAAACCATACATGCAAGTTTCTAAAGAGGCAGTCGCCGCGGCTTAGATTATTCCCAATTGTCCCTACAAAGCAATGAAATAATGCAAATAGAAAATTATCTGACATACTGAAAAATAATATAAATATGTCGTATTCCTTTCCTCATCGGTTGAAAAGTTATAAAGTGTTTGAAACCGGTACAATTTTCCACTTAATATTTTATAAGAATTTTTTTGCAATTCTTTTGGTACATAAATTGAGGTTATTTCTGCAGAATTGTACGTATCTTATTCAGTGTATAAAGTTGTACAGGAATAAAAATCAGGAGGTTCCTATTTGCTTCAGTTTTGTAACAATGAAGACTCAAAAACGGGGTTTCGTGCGGTTTTGTCACGATCGCGATTGAGGATCTTCTTTTTAGAAGACTATAGTTTCCATTTTATTGATCGTCATGAGCAATAAAATGGAAACTATTTCTCGATGCTGCATCCTAGATATTTTAAGCGTTTTGTTTGTTTAAAATAAACAATGTTTTGTGCTCCAAAGGACAATGGCTGTGCCAGGGAAATATGTCAATTAGGTATGGGACAGACGAGTGAGGTCTTTAAGGATTTCAACAACATGATCATTACTTATCACATTTAATAATACATCGTGAGGTAATTTGCAATTTAAATAAGGTGTGTAAAATACATGTAAATTATCTCAGACCGCAGCCGATCATCAAGTGGTGATGAAGGGAACTCAACGAAGATATTAAAATTATACGGAAAATACTGGAAACACTAATTCGATAAATGCGCGGCGTGTTAATGAGTAAGCTTTTGTGGCATTAAGGTTTATTAACTCCCAGAGAGAGCGGAAAAAAAAGTGGAGAGAAGGACGAAGTCTTACATTGTGTAAAGAAAATTGCAGTAATTACCGTGTGGTGAACAAACTGGTTGACAAAAAGGAGCATGGCCACGGTAAAAGGAAAATTGTTGGTTTAATATACTTGCAATGCAAGTGTGGATCAGCAAGCTGTATGTTCAAGACGATGAAACGCTAGAGACCCGAGTTCGAGCACAATTGTAGTTTTCGACGTCATTGTTGAATGCTATTGTCTTTAATACTGTATTACTATTGAAGTTAAAATAAAACCACTTCGAAAAAAATTAGGGAAAAGCCACACAGAAATAAGGATGTGGTAAAATTTCTGGAATATTATATTTTAATCAACCTAATTATAATTACTATTGGGCGTCAAATTATGTAAAAATATTTTTGAATAAAGGTATTGTTTGTATTACCGTGTAGACAACAACAATGAAACGTAATACTTCCCATTTTGTTTTTGTGACGTCTTTGTTTAATCTCTTTTCGATTCTTCTTGGTGGGCCATTTTCTAACTTTATAATGTCTGACTCCGCCATATTTTCCTTAAATGCTGACTTTAAATTCTACGATATTATACGATATTTATGTGAACATAAAAACTTGTTATGTATGCAGTAATGAAACATTCTAGAATGAAATAATAATCCGTAAAATACTTTTAATTAATATATCTATTTTCACTCCAGACGGAAGTTTCTTTGGATAAGAAAACAAAGCCGAAGATCATCCCTTCATAATAATCAAGAACCAGCGTTTCTTCCTCATACACACATCAAAGATATTACATTACCAAAAATTAACATACAATAACCTGAACATCACTTTTCTGTCTTTAAGTTTAATAATGAGTATTAGGAAATCATTATTAAAAATGTTCGCATCGAGTGTGGCGTTATATGGATACGAAACTTGGACGGTAGGAGTTGCAGAAAGGAAAAGAATACAAGCTTTCAAAATGTGTTTCTATAGGAGAATGCTGAAAATCAGATGGGTGGATAGAGTAACTAACCAGGAAGTTCAAAGCAGAATAAGAGAAAAGAGTACAATAGTAGTAAGAATAGAAGAGGGAAGCCAAGCACGGATAAGCTAAACAGATTAGGGAGGATGTGGTAGCTATGACGAACAGGACATAACACCAAAAACAACAAAAATTAAATAAAAATACGCACATATAAGTAAGGAAATGAACTTAATTAAACACAACGTTTCTGGACTATAAACCATAATAATTGCAAAAAGAATATTAATTTTGAATACATAAAAATATGTTAAAAATACGGTAACCACACAAAATTTCTGGAATGTTAATAGTTTCTTTATTTAAAAATGTAAGCCTGTTATTTGTGGAATTCTTCAGGTAACTAGATAAACATTTAGGAAAGCAGTTTCTATAAAATCAATAAAACTATCTCGCATTTATATTTTAACGAAATATTCTGTATTCAATATTTTAATTTTTTTTGTCAATATTTTTCTCGTTATCTGACAAAAACAAAAAATATGGAGGAGACGTCGTAAATATTATATATTTGGTACACGGTATTAAATATGTAACCGTAATTTGTCCATTGAAGGTCATTGGTTCCATTTCAGTTCTTTGACAGCTGACAAAAGAGTTTCGACTCAAAACAATACAAAATTTCATTTAATATAGTTTAACATGTGGAATTTTATACCTAAAAACTACGGTTTTGGAGACAGCTTTCATTTTCTATTACTCTTTAAAGGAAAACTGCTGCTGCAGAATCGCGTCAAATGCTTTTCGAAAGTTACGGTGAATCACACTGCTTCAAAAGTGGTGTTTTTGTCGCGAGAAACGAAGAACGTGGAAGACAGCCGAAAAAAGATTGATGACCGTCAATTGCAATCATTGTTGAATGAAGATCACGCTGTAACCCAACAATAACTTTCGGAGCAGTGAGATGTTACACCCGTTTGGAAGCTATTGGAAAGGTCCAGATGGTGGGAAAACATCGTTTACCAGGTCAAATCGCATCCATATAACGCCACACTACACGCTAACATTTTTAATAATGATTTCCTAATACTCATTATTAAACTTAACGTCAGAAAAGTGATGTTCAGATTATTGTATGTTAATTTTTGGTCATGTAATATCTTTGATGTGTGTAAGAGGGAGAATCGCTGGTTCTTGATTATTATGGAATATGATCTTTGGCTTTGTTTTCTTATCCAAAGAAACTTCCGTCTGGAGTGAAAATAGATATATTAATTAAAAGTATTTTACGGATTATTATTTCATTCTATAATGTTTCATTACTGCATACATAACAAATGTTTTATCTGTGTTTCGTGGGATTAGAAGGGTGTGATCTATTATGAGCTGCTACAACCTGGCCAAACCGTTAACACTGAACGCTATCAACGATGGATTTGAACCAGAATATCAAAAAAAGTCAAGAAAAGCTTCAAGATAGCAACAGTTTTCTGTGACGTGACATTCGTAAATTTCCAGAGAGATGGGAAAAATGTACCGCTTACGATGAACAATATTTAGAAAAGATATGTTTAGAAACGTGTATTTTGTATACAAAACGTTCGGGTTCAATAATTATACAACTGGTAAACATTGATTTTGTTTGCTGACAAATTGGCTGTATATTTCTTTATTAAAAACTAATGTACATATGAATAATCCCCTCATTTAATTGACGCAATAAAATGACCATTACAATATATCTTAGAAGCATATTTACAACAAGACAAATATTTTCCACGCTCGCATTAAAAGGGAACTAAGCGTAATGGTGGCATTGACGAACCTATTACGAATCCGAGATATACGACGAGTGAATTTGCCGGATGTGGGCTCCATAAAACACGCGTGTGACGTCTTCATAACGACGCTCAGGCTCTTACAGCTTCTATTCCTTAACCTATATAACTAAAAGAAGGTTCATAGCAACGTTAAGCTATAATTCGCCATCTTGATTTTGAAATATCTCTGCAAATGAAGTGTTGTATCTTTTAAAAATAAACTGAAAGTGTTCTTTTCATTCTTTGACTAAGTAAAACATTTCTGTAGCAGTTATAAAAATACTTCAGTGCTTTAAGAAGAAGAATTTCAGTCGGAAACATGAAGGGTGTACGTATAAATTGTATAGCTTCACCTTTATTTTATTCTGTCATTATTTTATTTAAATATTTCTTTGTTAACTATGGAAATATTAAACTTTTCTCTTAGTAACTCTTTAAATCCATTGTTACTTAATTGTGTTCGATGTAACTAATTGGTTTGGAATTATTATTCCGTATTTCATAGAAATATGTTTTCGTTCTTGATTATTAAAGCATAATTTCTATGTTTAATGTCATTTACAATGTATCCTATCGCCTTAAACGAGGACTAATGGAATGTATAAAAATCTATTTATCGTAATATGGGAATTAAACTCTGGGAAACCCGATTTCCATTACTTACATTCAATTTACTCCCTGAGATGGATAAATATTAACGTTCGGTGTTGCTTCACGCTGAAGCTTGGTAATAACCTAACCAACGATTTACACTCCTACCACTAAAGGGTACTTGTTACTTGCATGCAAATGACTGCGGAGAAGAGCCTGGACACAAGTAAAATGCGTTAAAGTAATGGATTAGACTTTTATATCTATCGCAATAATTACCGAAAGGTCGAAGGAGTAGGAGGAGGAGGAGGAGAAAGGAAGGCTGAGTGTTTGTTTTTCCTTTGACACTGATGTGTCTGTCTTCGCCTTGTTGCGTGTTGGAAAATGGCAGCTGAGATCAGGTTTATCGGGTGACCGTAAGGAAGCCAAACTTTCCACCAGACGAGCAACAAATATTGTGATAGGTTTGCGACCCGAGGCGGCCAAAGCTGTCGCAACGGAGCGGGGGGCAGTTGCGAAGGAATTAGTCCTTGTTCGAATCTCGGCGAAATTACAACACGACTCATAAAGACGTTGCGAGCATCAACTTGCACGATCCATCTGGAAAGAGAAAACTATCACAGACTAACCCAGTCGATCAATCAATTAATAATGTACAGCGCGTCTAGAAAAGTTTTGATGGTATATTATAAACAAATCCGACATCAATTTGAAGGCAAACTTAAAATAGTTTTTTTCACAGTTTTGTTAACAAGCCACAGCTTCTTCAATTATGAGTCTCAACTCATTAGGTTGTGGCGGAATGATATTTTATTAAGCCCCAAAGGAAATGTCGTGATGTTTGGTGACCATGGAGGTTACGAAAAAGATGTCCCAGTGTTTTTAAATATAGTTTCCAGGTTCATCTTCTGTTTGAGGAAAGCCCCTTTTACGATAGCTTCACCAAAAATATGGTCCGTGCACTCGGCGTCAAATTACCGTAAACAATTTAATCATAGGCAAAATCCTATTTTTAAATTCATATTGCTGTTGTTGTTGTTGTGGTATTCAGTCCTAAGACTGGTCTGATGCAACCCTCCATGCTAACCTTTCTTGTGCAAGCCTTTTCATTTCCTCATAACTAGCACAACCCACAATCTCCCTAATCTGCTTAGCGTATTATATCCTTGGCCTCCCTCTTCTGTTCCTACCCCACACTCTTTCCTCTAATTCTAATTTTACAAGACCCTCATGTCCTTAAACGTGGCCTATTAATCTAACCCTTCTCTTGGCCAACGTCCTCCATATTGTTTTCTTTTCCCCTATTCTGTTTAGAACTTTTTCGTTAGTTACTCTATTCACCCATCTGATTTTCAGCATTCGCCTATAGCACCACATTTCAAAGGCTTCTATTCTTTTCCTTTCCGGAGCTCCTATCGTCCACGTTTTGCATCCATATAACGCCACGCTCCATACGAACATTCTGGCAACGATTTTCTAATATTCATACTTATATTACCCGTAAGTAAATTCCTCTTTCTCGCGAAAGCCTTCCTTGCCTGTGCTATCCTACTCTTTATATCTACTATACTTACGCTTCCCAAGTAGCAGAATCCCTTAACTTCCGTCCAAATATCCCTTCCCAATCTAACACCCTTTGTTATTCCACTCTTTCCCAAACTACACTCCATTACCTTGATTTTTCCCTGTATTAATCCTCATATTAAACTTTTTCTCCAGGACTCCGTTCATGCCATTTATTATGTTTCACAAGTCTTCTTCTGATTCCCCTAATACTACAATACAGTCGGCAAAGCGTAAGGTTTTTATTTCATATATTGACTTACAATCTACATCTATATACTATATTAAGTAAGTTTGTTACATGTGGTAAACGTGTAAGAGGAAACACGCATTGGTGTTTCTCCCCTTTTGCATTATTTCACTTTTAGTCTTTTCGAAAGTCTTTCGGCCACACTCGTTGCAGTCGTCGGGATGTAGGACCAGTTGTATGCAACTCCTCTACGAGATTATTTTCGTGTTTATTGATGCTTTTGCTATAGTTGTTATATATGTTGTATTTCGTCTCTTATAAAAGTAATCCTGAGATCCTTGTGGTTACTGACCTATCATGGAACGTAGTACTTTTGACTGGAACCTTTGCAGTATACTCAGAGATGATTGTTTTGCACAGTCCCTCATTTGGTGCCCATAGGTTCATATGGGTTTCAAGGTCGCTTTGTAAACAAGTATTCTCAGGGTTAGTTTTAATGTATGATAAAGGACCGACTTGTCTTAACTTTATACCTAACTGTCTTCTACTAGCTATGTCCACAACTACTAAGCCCGCGACTTCCTTCGCGCGGATTTAGCTCTTTTTATTTTGCCCTAAATACGAAACAGGTATAGATTTTGATAAAGTTTAATTCATTGAATATATTAAAAGTACGGTATCATTTATTTATGTTAGCTTCAGGGCAAACCTTATAAATCGCAGTTGGTTTTGAACAGGTCCTGCTTTCACACATTTTGATACAAACTTCCAGATAGAAGTACAATTATATTTATTGTGATATATTATATGTATTTTATTTGCTTTTAAATATTAGAAATTACAAAATATTAAAATTTACCTGACGTGACATATAAAAACCAATTTACCTATACATCGCATCGATGATCCAATGAAGTTTATTTCTAAGGGAGTTTACTCTGCCAACAATAGGTTAATTACTGCGCGAATCCTACTGCAACAATAGATGGAGTGAGAATACTCGCCCCCCCTTTCTCTCTCTCTCTAATGCTCCCAAAATTACGCTTATAATAACGCAGGAAGTCCGATGAATAGTATAGGAACGCTTAATAAGACTTAGTTGGTTTTCACGCCGGCTTTCGCGCGGCAATTCATTTGATTTAAAAATCTTTATATTAATATCTTGTGAAAGCTGCAAGATATCGAAATGAAAAATACCAGAAATTTAAGTTATTTTTTCCTGTTTTAATCCGTTAAATTTTCATTGAAATTCGTTGAGCTGTTTCTGAGTATATTTGAGACAAACTTCTAGACATGCAGATAGACACTTCAATTTAGTTTATTTATATAGATGTGTTCCTACCAGGTTAGCCTTTGGTTGATATAGAGGTTGAGGTACTTCGTTTTCGTTGCAGGAGGAATGCGCACATTGTTCATTGTCACTGGTGGACATGTGGTTTGATGTATTGTAAAAGTGTTGTGCACTGATTTTCCTTGATTAACTTTGGCCCGCCATCTGGTCTACCAATTATTGAGACAGTTTATTGCAGGTATGCGGAGGCTCTGTCAGGATCTTCGTCTGTAGAAAGCACTGATATATCGTCGTACAGATCGTCCGTGGAATTTCTACGGTACACAGTAGAAAAAGCAGCGGTCCCAAAGCACTACCCTGAGGAACACGGGGTGAAATTTAGATTATTTTCTATGGAATTCGGAAGGTATTTATCCTGTAAAAATATTTTTATTTCGTTGATTTACTCCGCTATCGGTACCATTATACGATGCATTTCCTTTCGCGTTGGAAGCTCCAAAATATTTCACCCTAGAAGCACTAACCACGATGTATTTAGTTATGGCTGTCTTTGAATCTTCCTTTTCTTGAATTTTAGAACTCCGTTATCCTCAATGACTCTTCAGCTCGGTTGCCACCCTTTCTCGAATTCTGCTCACGATGTCCTTGATTTCCCCAGCAGCGAGGTTTCCCGTACCTGTAACGAGTGTTGACCAACTATACTTAACATTGTCTAAAGTGTTTGAATTTCGATTTAGTAAATTTACTGTATTTCCCTAGGCTACGACACATTTAGGCAACCGTGTGCTGCAATTCACGATTCAGCCGGCCATGTCACAACTTCTGTATTCTACAATATGAAACTTGGATCCTGCATTTGTCCTCAGCTGAACCTGCTATTGAAATCTATACCAATAAATAAAATTCAAGTGTCTGTCTGCCTATCTGTCTGACTGTCTGTCCGTATGTTTGTCTCGAATAGGCTCCAAAACGGTTCAACGGAATTAAATAAAAATTTTAGGGTTTAAAAAAGGATATTTAATTTAAATATTAGTGCATATTTAATTTCGTTATATTGTAGAAGATATTAATATAAATAAAAATATTAATTCTAGGGAAGAGTTCTTGGAGTCCTATTACGCGTTCCCATGTCATTAATCCCACTTATTATCTATTGTTGCAGCAGGCTGAGAAAAAATTAAGGTCTTTGAATCGTCGATACGATGAATACAAAAATTGATAAATTGGTTTTATTTATCACGAAAGGTAAATTTTAAAATTTAGTAATTGATAATATGAAAATAAAAAGGAAAATATCGACTTTGGCGTCGAAGCAGGTATAATGCGAGTCGCTGTGTTACGTTATGACCTTAAATGAGCGATTTAAGTATAAAATTAACCGTTAGGTGGGGGAAAATTTTAATTCTGTTAGAATACAGTAAATATATTTTCCTGGCGCATTTTGGACTCTCTAGAGATACTGAGGTTTAGTTATGTGTTGACCAAGAATTAAATATTGTACCGGGATAATATAAATAAATACCCGGGAAACGCAAATTCCCAGCTAGTATAGAATATAATCTGCATTTTTGGTTCCATAACTGCCACCAAAGTCTTCATTTCATATTGTTGCCATTTAGTTAAAATTCTTCTAAAGTTTCCATATTGAAAGTCGTGTAATCTATATTCGGTTTCACGTTAAAAATGAAGTAATAAGGAACTATTTTCTAGGGTTTTGTAAAATTAGTATTAGAGGGAAGTGTATGAGGTAAAACCACCAGAGGGAGCCGAAGGATGGAATAGGGTGAGCAGCTTAGGAAGGATGTGATATATGGTAGTTATGCAAAACAGAAAAGGCTTGCGCAAGATAAATTATCATGCAGTGTTGCATCAGACCAGTCTAACGACTGAATACCACAACAACAACAACATAGTACAGAGTTAAAGTAATTTATAATATTGCCTGCTTGAGAATGAAGTTCGTTAAAGGAATTTAAGACGTCGCATGTGAAATGTGACTGTATATGAGTTGGCGCGCAATACGAGCGTTGAAGTCTCCGAGGAATTGTGACTCGACTGATTACTTTCAGCAATCTAACGCTTTATCTTTGTCCCTCAATTGCGAAGATAACGAGAAAACAGTGAAGCAGCGCTTATCATTTGTGATTAATACGAACGCAGAGAAAGGGAAACAGACTTGAATTGAGATAATCTTCAAGTGATCTTACGATTGCAGCATCAACGCTTTTTGCCAGTTGAATAATCGTTGCTCTTTCGCTGTGTTGGTTGGAGCGAACAAACAATGTGCTTTGAATTAATAATCAGATGAAGTGTGCAAATAACTAATATGGCTATTTTTATCCGACTGCACAGGAATCACTTTGATATCTTCATTATTTATTTATTTATTCAAAGACTTTTCAGAATTCCTTACCAAAAGATATAGTATTTTGGCAGTCGGAGGTTTGTAGAGGTGTAAAATTAAATGGTTATGTGTTTAGTAATTTTCGTACATTTGACATTAGCTGCTGAATGTTCATTATTTCCACATAATAAGAAATTTTACGAGTATAAGGAAATGTTACTTTTACTAGACTGCGCCACTCTCTTCCAGCAAATGTAATCACAATTCACGCTGCAGAAGCCGATTTCGTTTCATCTATTCACCAACTTCACCTTTAGTTTCGTCTATTCGTTGGATTTCAACTACAAACTGAAAATTGAAACTCTGTGATCTGTCATTTGTCTGCATTAATTTTCGCGTAGAAATTTGTTCGCTACATGCAGTACTGACCGTAATTTGTAAATTCACGCATACGAACCAATCTTATAAAAAAATTGAGTGCCCCTTCCGGAATGCAACATGCATCACACATTTAGTCTGCAGGATTTCTTCCAATGCTATTCGATATTACAGAAAAAAGGCATCAAAATGCGTTTTACAAGTACATAACTATTTTACAACTGTTTACATATTTGAATATTACATATCCTCAGTTATTCGGATTTCAGATATTGTCATTGTATTCAGTCCCAAGACTGTTCTGATTCAACCCTTTTGGTTTCAACATAGTTACCACATACCATATTCTATCTAATATGCTCAGCTTATTTAATCCGTGGCCTCCCTCTTCTGTTCTTAGCCCACACACTTCCCTCTAATGGTAACTTTACTAGATCATATTGTTCTCACTTCCCTTATTCTGCTTAGAAATTCCTGGATAGTTTTGTATCCACCCATTTGATTTTAAGCATTCTCCTATAAAACACATTTCAAAAGCTTTTATTATTTTCCTTTCTGCAACTCTTACCTTCAACGTTTCGCCATATTCCATATGAACATTTTAGCAATGATTTCCTAATATTCATACTTATATTATCTTTAAATAAGTTCCCTTTTCTTGCGAAAGCCTTTTTTCTCCTGTGTTACCCTAATCTTTATGTCTACTATTCTTCCACCATCAGTAGCAGAATTCCTTCATTTCCTTCAAAATATCCCTTTCAGTTTGTTATTTCACTATTTCCCATACTACACGCTGTTTTCCCTTTATTAATCTTCATGTTCTACTCTTTCTGCCGAAACACGTTGATGAAATTTATTATGACTTCAAAATCGTCTTCTGACTCCCCTAATACTACAATATCATCAGCAGACCTTAGGGTTTTTATTTCTTCTTCTTCTTCCAATGTGATTCCTTTTTAACTTTCTTCAGGACCACGATGATGTCCCCTAATTATAAAATATTATCAGTAAACCTTAGGGGTTTTATTTCATCTACTTACAATGTGATTCATTTTCCATATTCCTTTCTAACTTTCTTCACCGTGTAAGTTAAAAAATATGGACGACAGTCTGCATCCTTCTGTTACTGCTTCCTTGATTTCTGCTTTCTTTTCTTGATCATTAATTTTAGTTACAGCTGCCTTCCTTTTGTAGGCGATATTTTATTCCTGCCCTCTTCAAAATCATGTTACAGTTCTCATTATCAAATGTTTTTTTAAATATACAAATGCTATGAACTTAGATCTGAATTTTTATTTCGAGATATCGATCCATATTTTTTATATGGTTAGGTTCAATTATTTTCTAGTATATTTATATTAATGCCGCAATTAAAGTGGCTATGTATGTGGAGTAATCTGAGAGAATTGCCCATTTCTATCGAGTCGAGGCTTCTGCCGTCTTAAGGCAGTAATTCACTTTACGAAATATGTCTGCAGTAGTTATAATCGTAACTGCTGCTGTTCATTTGAGATTTCCCTTCCCCCTTTCCCTCCGGTGACATTCCGTTCAAGTTACTGTCAGTAATGCTGTTTTAATAGTCAAAGAGAAGGGTTAAAGTGGTGTAGGAATCCGGACCGCTAACACTTGAAAGCGCAATAAATCTTCAGTTAGAGCTTGTGTGCACCAGCGAGACAGTTCCTAGGCCAGGGAAATATTACTTACGCATCATCCGCGCACTTTTACGCTCGCCCACGCCATTTTCATGTTCGAGGGGGGTCTCTAAAACACGGTTTATTTTACCATTTAATCGGTATTTAATTTGTAATAAAACCGTGCACGTTTCATCCACGATCTTATAAACGCACCCAGCACGACGGAGAAACTTTTACTAGCACAGTGAGGTCCACTTTTAAAGATTAACGTAAAATGAAATTGGAATGCCAATAAAATTAGATCGTCGTTCATACATCCTTCCACGTTACTGCTGGATCTGGTCTGTAGTCTTCTTGACGATGACGTGACACCTTATGAAGTGCTGTGTGTGTGTGAGGCAAAAATTTTTATTCCATATAGATTTTTCCGTAATGGAGGAGCAGAGGAGAGGATGAGGCAGTTGCAAAAGGGTCATTAACTGTTTCGCCACCACAACTATATTTATGATATTTAGTATCCCAGTGAGGGTTCTGCGGTGTCATCAGTCAGACTTTCTACCAGGATCTCACGTAACCGTAGCAATCAAGAAGTGCCACATCCTCCTCTCTTCTCCGTTCGCGGTAACTTATTCAGTTTACAAATAAAATAGGGACATCGAACCCAATGGCGAGTGAGAGACTAAAGAAAAAGAGTTCAGGTCGCGTTTGGAAGTAGGCATTTAAACTCGACGACAGAAGAAGTGCTTGCAAAGGAAACTCAACCTTGAAGGCTGAGGTGTATAAATCCAGCCCGGAACAGGAATCGGACATTTATTATTCCCAAAATTAAGTATGGCGTGCCTCAGACGACGTACATGTAACCCTAATTACTGATTTAACGCTGACTTCGTTAGGTTTTTACTAGAAAAATGTCGGGCTGTATTTTGTTGAATCTACTCATCAGTGTTTCGCAGACGTGTAACAGGTTTCTTAGAAATATGGAGTTAGTATCCTTTACCTGGAGGACGAAACGGTGACCATCCAAAAAGAAGATTTTTTACCGTTTGTGGACAGATTTTGACCCCTTTACAAAATAAGAAGTTGAATAGTTTTACTTTGTTACGGTAAATAAGATTCAGAACACCATAAAGCAGTGGTCAACCTTTCAAGAAAAAAATTGACACTTTCAATCCAAATTGTCATTTTTACTGTTTTTCATAGAGGACCCAAATTGATTCATCAGAAGCAGACGAGAGGATAACCTACATAAAGCTGAATTCTAAACTACTACTTATTTAAAATAGATACAAGGTATATATAATCTAGAACCAAGTCCTGCGTCAACGTATCATACAGAACGAAGCAGGCATTTTACGAAATCCAGTTAGTTTTTTTTATGTCGATATCCATGCTTTTAGGAGTATGGAGGACTCCCTTATTGAATTCCAAGTAATTGCTGATAGATACGAGTTGCAGACAGACAGCAAAACTTCGTAGCACCTCGACGAAACGGAGTCAAATGATTTGTTGTCCAAGAAGAAAACAAGATGTTGCTATGAAAAGACGGAACATGAGTTGAATTATTCATAAATTGCATTTATAAAAATAGTACGTAATTTATTATTCGATTAAGTTTTAATTTCAATTTTTATAAATTTTGGTGAAATCAACGGTTAATCAATCGGGTCAGGCCTTTAAAAACACACCAAGTTTCTGCGGCCATTTTCTGCCGACGTCATCACGCTGTCACGACGGCAGAAAATGGCCGCAGAAACTTGGTGTGATTTTAAAGGTCTGACCCGGTTGGTAAACCGTGAAGATTTCATCCAAATTATTGACCGGGAAAGTCTACGCTCATTAATTAATAAATTATGATAATAAATTCACATTCATACAAAATTATACGTCATTTATAATAAATCTACTGTATTACCTATACCATAGACCGCACAAAGCGTTACGAATATTTCCGTAGGAAGGGCGGCAAACTAAAATGATTATGCTAAATGAATAAGCCAGCCAAAACCTCAAAAATGTTGTTCTTGTGCTTTTCAGTCCTAAGACTGGACTGATGCAACCCTCTCTACTAATGTATCCAGTGCAAGTCTCTTCATTTTACATAGCTTCCGCATCCCACTTCCCAGCCTCATTTGCTTAGCGTATTCCATCCTCAGCATCCCTCTTCTGTTCTCACCCCAACACACTTCCCGCTAATGGTAATTTTACTAGACCCTCGTGCCTCAAAACGTGGCTTATTAGTCTATCCCTTCTCTTCGTCAAAGCCCTCCATATTGTTGCATCTTCTCTTATTCTGCTTCGAACTTCCTGGTTTGTTCATCTATCCACCCATCTGATTTTCAGCATTCTCCTATAGCAACACAATTCGAAAGCTTCCATTCCTTTCCGTTCTGCAACTTCTTCCTTCCACGTTTCGCACCCATGTAACGCCACGCTCCAAACGAATATTTTTAATAACGTAATATTCATACTCATATTAATCGTAAATAAATTCCTCTTTTTGCGACAACCTTCCTTGCCTGTGCTATCCTACTCTTTACGTCTACCATGTTTCTACCAATCCTGGTTACCATGCTGCCGAAGTAGCAGAATACCTTAACTTCTTTCAAAATATCCCTCTCCAACCTTTAACACCCTTTGTTATTCCACTATTTCCCATATTACACTCCATTACTTTGGGATTATCTCTATTAAATCTGGTGTTCTCCAGGATCACGTTCGTGGCATTTATTATGGTTTCCAAATTTTCTTCTGACTCCCTTAACAACGCAATGTCATTGGAAAACCGCACGGCTTTTATTTGTTCTCGAAAAGCGCGTGTAAAATGTAATATTAACTATAATTGAATCATTTAAAAATGATTTATTTATCTAATTTTTATTATATATCCTTATTAATAGTTAATTTCTAAATTATCATTACATTGCAGTTAAATTAATTAAGGAGAACTTTGTTTTGTGTCACTCTTTATTAAAAATAGAAACCATATTGTGGCTCTCTTTGGTCTCGTGTGTTTCCATCCCTGCTATAACACATAAGGAGAAAGATATTCCATGGTACGTTAGAGGTTGAATGACGTTCAGAATGGTGGAAGTAGAGGAGGTAATGTGTTGAGGAAGCTACAGTATCTGTTGCTAATAAGCGTGTGCGAAGTTGAAGGGCAACGCACTGGTGAAATCGTTATGAGTGGCGCAGGGAAGGGGTAGGGGTAGGGGTGTTGAAGACGTATCGCTGATGGAGCGGCTGATACCTGCTCCAGGCAGGCAGGTAACAAAGTGCCGAGAGGCTGCGGGCCGCGATAGCATCGACACAGCCCGGACGCGAACCGCGGACTCCCGGCCGCCGCCGTCTTCTATATTTAATTACCCCCGGCTCACACCAGAGCACGGTTTTATTACCCCACTACTGTTTTCATGCTCGCCATTACTCACCGGGGGCTCTGCACGTCATAACAGTTAATAGCAGACGAGGGCGGCTACGAAGGAAATGCTTTATTACCGCCGCGCCGTCTTCTTGCAGCTCCGCCAGCACAAAGACCAACGAATCGAACAAAGCGAACCTACACAATGTTGCTTATTTCATCCCAAGCTAATATGAATACCTCATATTCTGTCACCTAAACTGTTTAACGTATATATAGAACAGGCGATTAAGCAAGTTAAAACGGAATATGGAAAAGGAATCACTCTGCAAGGACAAGAAATTAAAACATTACACTTTGCCGACGATATTGTAGTATTAAGGGAATAAAAGGAAGACTTCGAAACCATAATAAATGGCATGAACGGAGTCCTGGAGAAAGAGTTTAATATGAGGATTAATAGAGAAAAAACCAAGGTAAACAGTGGAATAACAAAGGGCGTTAGATTGGGGACGGATATTTTGACGGAAGTTAAGGAATTCTGCTACTTGGGAAGCATAATAATAAGGGATGATAGAAGTATAGTAGACATAAAGAGTAGGAGAAATAAAAACCCTACGCTTTACCAACGATATTGTATGTATTAGGGGAGTCAGAAGAAGACTTGGGAAACTTAATAAACAGCATGAACGTGGAAGAGTTCAAAATGAGGATTAATGGAAAGAAATAAGGGAATAACCAAGGGTGTTAGATTGGGAAGGGATATTTTGAAGGAAGTTAAAGGAATTCTGCTACTTGGGCAGCATAATAACTAGAGTATGATACTACAAGCAAGAAAGGAATTTACTTACGGGTAATATAAGTGTGAATATTAGGAAATCGTTGCTATAAATGTTCGCATGGAGCGTGGCGTCATATGGGTGCGAAACGTGGACGATACGAGTTGGGGAAAGGAAAAGAATAGAAGCCTTTGAAATGTGGTGCTACAGGCGAATGCTGAAAATCAGATGGGTGGATGCAATCAGAAACGAGGAAGTTCTAAACAGAATAGGGGAAAACCGAACACAATATGGAGGACGTTGACCAAGAGAAGGGATAGATTAATAGGCTACGTTTTAAGGCAAAATTAGCATTAGAGGGAAGTGTGTGGGGTAAGAACGGAAGAGGGAGACCAAGGATAAAATGCGCAAAGCAGATTAGGGAGGATGTAGGTTGAGCTAGTTATGAGGAAATGAAAAGGCTGGCGCATGGAGGGTTGCATCAGACCAGACTTAGGACTGAATATCACAACAACATATATTATTACTAGTGAATTTCTGTTGTTGCTAGAATGATGATTTAATGTTTTATTTATTTATTTCCCGCTGCTGCAATTGGCATGGAAAGTTTTTCGAGTCAGTATTTTATCGACAGTTACGTATCTTGGTATAACAGTTTGACAGTTTTGAAAGGGCTTCGTTTAGGGGACGAGACACTCGCTTAGCGTTACGACATTATTGAAAACAAGGACGGGCAGCAATTATTAATAGCTGATCAGGAGAAACCGCAGGGACAAAGGCCGGGTCTATTCCGCGACTTTCTCCGCGACTGTCGCCGTTAATTAGCGAGGTCTCTTCTTCTCTTCTCCCCCACGGGCCACGAAAACTGTGTCACCACACGCAGTCACTTTGTAAACACGTAGATGAAGCTGCATCCGACGGCAACGATGGAAAGTGGGAACTGTTCATTCTTAATTATGTAGGGAGATTGTATTATAGGGTATGAATTTTTCGAGGAGCTCAAGAGACCTGACAGTTGTTAGTCAGTAGTAACTCTTGAAAAGAGAACATAGTCTCTGAAATTGGGCTGGCGACAAAACTGGAAATTTTAAAATCGGAAAACAATGTTTTCCAACTGCATTAAAAAGTCAAGAGTATAAAAGAAGATTCGATAGTCTCAATAATTGTAGCATATGCCGATGACATTATGATAGCAGCAGAAGTAACCTCCAGGTCAGAACTCGAGGCCAACGCGAAAACAGCCCTACAAGTAGTACATAAATGGTGCAACAAAAATAAAATGAGCATAGCTTATAATAAAACTAGTTACCTGTTGATGAAAGGAAATTTATCCCGCAACCCAGTGGTCAAAATATGTGACAACAATATAAAAAGACAAAAAAGCTTAAGGTATCTTGGAATTTGGCTGGACGACAAAAATATATTTTCGGAGCATATAGATATAATAAAAACCAAAAGCATAAAAGTAATGAATCAAATTACAAGAGTGGCAACAGCTAATTTCCAAATACCTTTAAATATTTTCAAGTTATACCACAATTCAATATTGGTAGCAATCACCGGTTACGCAGCGAGCACATGCATGGGGCGCATAGATTGAGACTAGCTAAACCAATGTTAAAAATCCAACAAATTCAGCGGAAAACTTTGTTAAGAATATGAGGAGCCTTCAGTACAACCCCTTCAGAAGCACTAACAGTTCTCCTAGCTGTTGTCCCGTTGGATCTAGAAATCAGGAAAAGGAGCGCGCAGTACTGGCTCAAAAAAGAGAACCAGTGCAAAGTCGTAGAAATTTTAGGCAAGGAAGCAAATACCAAAATAGAAATTAAAGAAGAAATATTAAACATTTGGCAAGAAAGATGAAATTCATCGAATAAAGGGAGAAGGGTGTACTAAATTCTACCTAACATAAGAGAAAGATTACAGCTTAGACATCTCAACCCAACCAAGGGTCTTATACATTTTCTTACTGGTCTTGGTCCATACGGACAATATCCAATAAGTGGCTGAGTCTCTATCAGCTCTGTATCTATAAATCTTGCTGCCATTGTTTACCTTCAGTGATTCTTTACTCTCTCTCAGGTTTTGAACTAAAGTTGACCTCGGTGACATTTGAGAGGTGTATGCATTTGGTAAGATTTTTCTGATGTTACTATACCAGCTACCTCCTAAACTAGTGGAGGAATGGAGAAGGGAATTCTGCGTTCCCACAGAAAACACTTTCATCTCCGGAAGGACGTACGTCAAGTACTAAGAGCATGATCTACCTGTCACATTACTGTAGTGTTTGCCTGTCTTCACTTTGAGTTGAATTACGGGGTATGATCCTTAAAATACAGCTCGGAGACACGAGTTAATCTTCGCTGCCTTCTTCTCCCTTTCGCATCCACCCTTTTAAATCACCCTGTATGCTGTTAAAGGAAAGATTGTGCCTTGTAGTTTATCCTCATGTGACATCATTTATAAAATAGAGGTTTGGATTTTAGTCTTCAATAAAAATATTAACGTTATTTCGTTATGAGGTATACTTTCCGTGATAACTCGAGTTTACCCAACCCCTAACCCGAATATACCCGATCGAAAGACTACTATTAAAATATTACTGTAATGTACATATTTACTTAACAGAGCTAAGGTTAATAAATGAGTTGATTATGAGTAAGGGAATTAAATGACGAATTACTTGCAACAGCATTGAAGGGAATCAGCTGAAGTAATTTACGTTTTGCGCAGCCAGAAAATCGGTCGATTTTCGCTTTTTAATACACACTGAATTAGAGACGAGAGAATTGCGTAAAGACGTCTCTGATATTCTTTATCAATAACGATTTCGTCACATCCCTCAAGCTGTTCCTCTAAATTTCTTCCATGCTCTTTTGTTTAATGAGCTACTACCGTAAAGTCAGTTCCTGTCGCGTGTCTTCATAATGACACTGTTTGGGCAAATCAAAATTATTTGCCTCCTTCTCGTGCTTGAATTTGACTTTTGAAACTTCTTTTTTCCCCAAAAATTCAATTATTCGCTTCTTCTAATATATTGTTTCAGATTTCTCGTCCTGAAAAAGCGAGCCCTGCCAGTCTTTTGAAACTTGGCCGTAGCACTCTTCTTTACGCAACTTGGATTCGTGCTCAATCGTGAAATTTATCGACCAAAAGGACATTACACCTGTCAATACGCGTTGGTCAGGAACCTGCCAATCAAAGTAACATTGCATATTACTCTTTAGTTTATCTTTCTGTGACCCATTTTTCAGATACATGTGTATCTACTGATCTTTTTTAGTTGTCTTAGTTATGGAGGAGTGCGTAACAAGAACTGTGACGAACGTAATAACATAAAATCACAGGGTGGAAGGGAGTTCGAATTAGGTTCGTCGTTTCATTTATAGGAATCTATCTCTACAACGTATATTTTGGTGTACTTCCCGATTCTTCTAGTTAAATTGTACTCCGAATTTGCATTCCTTCACTTCCCTTCGCTACGTTTCTTTCGTTTCTTCTGTTCGTCACAGTTATATTACGAAATCTTACTACATTTACCTTGTTATTCTTCCGAGTGAGTGGAATTTCCTATTGTTGCCACTACAAGATTTGAAATTAATCCAAATATCTCCCCAGTGAACGCCTTATATTTAGAATGGCTGTAATATTATACCTTAATCACGTGTACCTTATTCTTCTAGGTATAAAAAGGAAAACTGTGCTAAAACGTTTCGAGAGATTCTTTGAAACATTCGTCTCCAGGAAATAACCTTTTTTTCATATACCCAAGTAATTTGAAGGTCAACATCCTGTGGTCCAGTGGCTAGCGTCGCTGCCTCACAGCACAGAACTCCTGGGTTCGAATCCTTTGCATGTATTTTGTTGTCGTCGTCATGGTCACGGGGACTGGGATTAATACTTCTGCAGAATCGATACGCTGACGACGTAACAATCCAAATTCGATCACGTAATGACAGTCCACAGTCGACCCGGTAGGCCAAGACCCTCAATGGGCTGTAGAGCCAAGGAAGAAGTGATTCGGAGCTGGTGACACAAAAACAAGAGTCAGTAGTGTATATAATATCTTAATTTATGAAATGTAATGTATCAAATGTATAATTATTATTAATGAACGTAGACTTTCCCGGTGAATAATTCGGATGAAATCTTCACTGTAACCAACCGGGCCAGGTTTTTAAAAGAACACAACGTTTCTGCGGCTATTTTCTGCTGCCGTCTTCAGAAAATGGCCGCAGAAACGTTGTGTTTTTTTTAAAACCTGATCCAGTTGGTTAACCGTGAAGATTTCATCCGTATAATTATTATCTTTATTCTTTATTTACTGTATTCTTTGTCTCTATTGCGATGTCTTTGGAATGTTATAATTTGGTGCATTTTAATTTAGTTCAACCTGAAGAGGGTCCATATCAGGACCGAAACATGTAGTTGCTTTTATATTACATTTTATGTTTCACTAATTTTTGTCTGTTTTTGGCTTCATTTAAACTTGTATTAAACGTACAGACATTAATAACCTTATATTATTTTTAGGCATTTAACTGCTGTAATGGAGTAAGTAAATAAAATAAATTCATAAAAAAATTTGTTTTGTTTCTGTCGTGTGTGGTGTGTGCCGCCATGTTTTCCCCCAGTTTCTGACGACCTCCGATGAAATCTCGGACACAGCGAGCAACAACTATATCTGGTCTGGCCTCCGGGGGGTAGAATTAGTGGCGTACGTGTCGAGACACTGCTAGTTTGTTCCTAATTGAATTTAGACAGCGGCTAAAGGCTAATGGGGTACTTAGGGGCCCGTCGTTATCGGCATACGATTTTCTCTGAGCTATTTATAAATTGCGGTTATGGATCCGTGGTGTGGAACTCAATGGCTCCGCTTTCCTGGAGAAAGTCTAAGGAACAGGCGCGTCTCGACCTTTCCCGTCTCAACTCACCACGAACCGACCCATAACACCTGCGACCATCCATATGCGATCTTCCCTACAATGCCACCATTGGATTTCTCAACAGTCTCCAGCCAATAGCTGGAGACAAAACCGACTTAATCTCGTTTCCAGAACGTACGTCGATGAATGAGGCAGAATATAAAATAGATGGGGAACAAATTCCAAGGGTAACGAGCTGCAAATATCATGGGATAGACTTGAGTGGGAGCATCAGGTGAATGTCACAACCGGAAAAGCTTGGAATACCGTACATTTCATGAGGAAAACGGAAGTTAAAAATCAAAGGCGGTGCCATATTTAACCTTTTTGGGATCCCTATAGAAAAAATCAAAAAGATTTGTTAAGGAAACTTCAGAAAAGGTCTGCAAATTTTGTTCGAGTAGAGCCGGGTCATAGGAGCGAAAATGTAGAACAACTATGATGGGAATTACTGTCACAAAGGAGGTTGAAAGCAAGGCTGCGTTTGAAATTCACAGCTTATACGGAGTATGGATTGGTTTTATAGGAAGATGTGATTAATTCAAAGTTAGAAGTAGAAACCAGATGGGTCAAATGGGACCATCAATGACTGGACTAATTTACCAGTGGGAGTGTTGGGGGGGGGGGGGGATCCCCTCCAGGAATATAAATTTAGAAAAAATTTCAGTAAAACGTATGAAGTGACCATTCTCCTTAATATGAATGTTAAATCCAAAATAAAGTGAAATGTTAGGTTAATATATTCCTTGTAGTGTTATTTTTTTAGGTAACAGTCTACATGAGGGTAATTCTGAAACAGGTAACTCCCCTTTAATAGCATAGGAAGGGAATTGAAAAGTGGGGATGTAGAGCAATGTAGTCAAGGGCTCCTGGGCTATATTTTAAGGATCCTACCCGGTGTCTCATCTAACAGAGATGCAGGAAAAACCCTTGTAAACCTGCATCAGATGGGACGGACTACAAGACAAATACAAATGTTAATTGTTCGGGTGTAGTTCTGAAATAATTTCCTGGCTGGTATCAACATCTAAAATCTTAGCCTCTTGTAAATCAAATTAATATTTCGAATATGGTATGGTTGGAGAATACAGAATATTTTTCAATGCAGATTTTTTTACTGAAGAAATGTTCTTTGATACGGTTATTTAGGGACTTTTTTGATCGCCAATTGTAGCAGCAATTGCAGTCAGAACATTTCATTGCCAGTATGCTAAGATGTTAGAGGATTACATTTACACCGATTTAATTCTTTCTTTGCCCTCTTATACGTTCTGGTGTCGACGTTTTTGGCAGAGAGATCGCCATTTTAAATCTGTTTGAGTTTCAAGTGTGCTGGGGATTTGCTAACAGTACTGAGCTGTAGAGCCAAGGAAGAAGTGATTCGGAGCTGGTGACACAAAAACAAGACTCAGTAGTATATATAATATCTTAATTTATGAAATGTAACGTATCAAGTGTATAATTATTATCTTATTTCTTTATTTACTGTATTCTTTGTCTCTACTGCAATATCCTTGGAATTTTATAATTTCGTGCATTGTAATTCAGTTCAACCTGAATAGGGTCCATATCAGGACTGAAACATGTAGTTGATTTTAAATTATATTTTATGTTTCACTAGTTTTCGTCCTTAGTTAAACTTCTATGAAACGTACAGCCTTATATTATTTTTTAAGCATTTCACTGATGTATATAGACGTACACAAACATCAAAGCCCATGCCAGGATTCGAACCCGGGACCTCTGTGGTACGAGGCAGTGACGTCAGCGACTCGACTACACGAGGTCGGCACTGATTTGATAAATAATTAAAATAAATGCTTCATAAAATGTTAGGTGCATTTTCCTAATTAATTAATTTTTTCAGACGCGTTATTTTAAACCACTTGTTAGATCTCATATCTTCAACTATCTGATTAATATCCTGAAATAATACTTTCTTTTAAAAAATCGACGATTCAAATTCTCCAATAAAATTTAACAATTTATCAATAGTTATTTAACTATAACATATTAATAGTCGAGGACCAAGATGAACCGTCGCGTCACTGGACGTGTGACAGGAAATTGAAATCAATTGTAAAATGTTGAGCTCGTGTTAATTTCCATTCAGCGCAGACACTTTTCATTATTTAAATTTATTTACCTTTCGTTTCTAGTATTTTTTGTTTCGAGAATGTTCTGTTTCTGAAATATTCCAAGAATGTAAAAGTTAAACTGGACCATCAAGCGCAGTCAGTCTTTCGCGGTCTATACCTTCTAGGTTCTTCCAACTGCCAGACGTTGCTTCAAATTAAGCTACTAAATAAACTGAAATATTTAATTGATTGTAGACAATTGTTGAAGTTTGTGCTAGTCTACTCGGTAAACTTCCTCCAATCTTACAAACTTCATTTTGACGGAATTTCCCACTTTTACTCTCTTTACATTATAACATTATATTTTACAGTTTAATAAATTTGCCTTTGTCTTAATCCATTTATTTCTCCTAGGAAGAGCCAGGAACTTCTCTCATATTAAAATCTAAATTCAACTGTAATGTTTTCCTCTATGTTATGCTCCACATGAAATAAAAAGTACAACCAATTTAAAAGCAAAATTATTATTTAGTTATTATAATTACGACGATTCGTCCATACTAGTGGCTCTTATCAGGTGAATTTTTAGTAGATAACACTATTACAAGTGTGTAAAACTATTGCGCATCTTTATTTTGGCCGTAACCGTTGCTGAACGCAGACAACGACGCAAAATTATTTAAAAACCTACCCGGTGAAGTCCAAAAATATGTGCGTGACGTCGTAACTATATTAACTAAATAGTAATTAAAATTAATAGAAGTAATTCTTGCCTTAGTTGTAGGTAGATTTATTTATTCAAATTAAAGATAAACGACGTTTCGGTCCATATTTACATTTTATTCAGGTTTTTCTTCCAAGTTATTGGATATTACAATAGAGTCAAGGGTCAAGAATTACTTTTAAAAATACAAATTCTTATCTGAAAAATGGACTGCATTTTTTTTGGTAAATTTAGAGAATATTTGTCAGATAATTGGTTATTGTATTCCTCTTCATTATTATCCTTCCTGATTGTTTAATCTATCAGGCGTCTTATCCATTTATTTCACTGCTTTCAAACTTCTCTCTTCCGACCTTATAAATAGCCAGGTTTCACTTTCGCAAAAGTAAAGTAAAAGCTTTCTGTTGTTTAAAGATGCGTCTTCCTTACCGTGAATATATCTTTGGACCTCCACGTAGCGAAACTCATAGAATGACTCCTCCAAAATGGAATCAAATTTACGTATTAAAGGTCAGTATGTTATGTTAAAAAAATTTGTTAGCTTTTAAACTGAAATACCCGTAATCCAAATCGCATTAACACCAGACTAGAAAACAATGCCCCAGAAAAACATGACACATCAGCGGTTTCACTCTTTCTCTTTTGTTGCTCTTGTCGGTTGTTCTTCTGTTTCCTTCACATCTTCCTTAGTATTCGACGCCTATATGTATTATTCTTACCGAAAGCTGCTCTTTCTGTATTGCTGAGCAAGAAAAACTTGTCTCTAAAGGGTTCTAGGGATCTGGATCGGGCCAGAACTTATGTTAACTAATTTGCAGTTGCCTTCTTTATTTAGGGGGAACCTGGAAGGGAGAATAAGGCAGACAAAGGTTGACCAGGGCCTCCGGATTCTATCGGAGATTCGCCTTAAGGAATTGCAGGGAAAACCCTAGAAAGCCTGTATCAGGTAGGTCGGGCTATTGGTCTCTTGTTTCAAAACCTTCCAAATGAGCCTGACTTGTTGAAATTTTTATTTTTTACTCTTGAATTTTATCCGAGACGACAATTTTATCCGAATCATAGTTTCAGGCTGCAAAGTATCTGTGGAAGGGAAAACCTTGTTTGCATATTAATGAGAAGTTTTATAAATAAAGTAATTTAATTTATGTGACTTAATGATCCCTAAATATATAATAGCCGTGAGTAACGTTCTTCGTGAAATTCGAGGCACATCGGATGCATTCATCAAAGAAACCACGGTACAGAGTGAACACTTGAGATTTAAGTAGTTAGGAGGTGTTACTTATAAATTGCATTGTTTTATAACTTAACCCATTTTATGAAATGAAAATAAATTTTTCAAACAAAAAAGCGATCACAGGAAAGGATGATGATAATAAATACTTCCCACAATTCAAACTACATTAGCCTAAGACAATCGTATACAACCAGAGCTAAGATTTTTTAATTATTATTATTTAATAGTATTTTTTTAATTGCATAAGTGAGAATTTTCGATAAACTTGATCATGTGTTCATTTTAATTTTTTGTTAATTGCGTGCTTTTAACATAATACTAAAATTGCAAAGTTGTTTAAAACTCAATTTTGTGGTTAGAGGTTATCTTTTGGGTGGAGTGGTACATCATGTAAACGGTTTGAGATTGTAGTGGAGTGATTGGTGACGTCACAGATAACTCTGTAATTACGAGTTGGAATTGAAAAAGAAGTTACGGGTATTGGAATTACGATGAGTATCTACAAATGGCAAGTAAGGAGAGATTCACATAGTTCCATTACATATATATCCGTCTGTTAATAAGAGTTTCAGAAATCGTTCTTAGAACTCTATGCTGTATAAATTACATTAGTGTTGAATTAATTACTGTCCTGGGTTAATACAAATAAGTACCCGGGCATGGCCGGCAAGTGATCAATACAAAGAACGGCCAGAAGTAAGAAACATAAGAACTTAATTTCATTATTATTAAATCAATTAACGTCTGATAAAATCTTTAAATGAAATAAATTTTTGACAAGTTTTTCTTCAGACAGTTATTATTTTTAAGCAAACGACGTTTTGGAGAATATTGGCAACTTCTTCAGATTTTTTTTTCACGATGTGCGGAATACTATGTGCATGCAGTTACAGTTGAATTTAAACACAGCCAAAGATAGATGGAAATTGACTAGATCAACAACTTTCCAGATTATTGTCACATCCAATCAATTGTTGACACTTAACATAATTTCATTTCAGGTAAAACGTTTCGTTCTCAACTGTCGGGAACTCCTCAGTTCATTAATTAAAATATCGTGTTGCTGAGATGAAGGACTAAAAATACTTATGCTTCAATAAAGTTTATAAATATAATTCTCTGTAGAAGTCATCGGTCGATTGATAGAATAAAATATTATTAATTATAACAAAATGGATCATCGCTTCAGCCCAGAGTGACTGCGGGGCTCACCTGATCATGTCGGGAATGCCTCGCACTCTCTCTGGGTACTTTTTATCAAAGTTCTCATATGCCGAGACACCTTCACCTATTTTAGGAGGTATATGTACCGGGGTCAAAGACCTTGGGCATATGGCAAGAGTTGTCCGCTAATCCCATTGGATCAGTCGGCCAACTGCCTCCTGAAACTGGTGGAGACACAGAGAAGGGAATGCTGCGACCCCACAGCAGACTCGTCTCCCGTCATTCGGAAGGGCGTGAGAATAGTACCCAATGCCCGACCTACCTGATGCAGGTTTTCTAGGGTTTTCCCTGCATCTCTTTAGGTGAAACACCGGGTAGGATCCTTAAACCATAGCCCGGGGGCCCTAGTCAACCCTTGGCTACCTTGCTCTACCTTCCGCATCCCCCCATTTCAATTCCCTTCCTATGCTATTAAAGGGGAGTTGCCTGTTTCAGGATCACCCTCATGTAGCCTGTTAACAAAAAAAAAAGATTACTTATCTTTCCGGATATTTTATTTATTTATGGAAAGTGAAATTGGTAATGACAATGATGGGATTAATTCAGATATTATACTTTTCCAGTGTTCTTTGTTTTCATCTAGAGAATAAGAAGGGAAGTTTTGAAGAGAGCAGAAAGAAAGTTTCCTTTTACAGTCTTTATCACTTCCCGCCATTTCATATTACTTATTGGAACACGCACTTGAAATGATAGATCAAAAGTTAAGAAATTTTGAAAAGATTAATTAATGTACTGGAAATAAATGGAGCACATTCAGCGTTGTAGAATGAGCTTTGGGCTGACTTGAGAGAGTTAAATACCATCGTCCCTCAAATTCAACAAAGAATCTGGTTGGCCGACCACTCGGCCTCCATTTGTGAGCGCGCGACCGCTCATCAAAGTTCGACCTTAACACGTTTAGACTTTGTAATTCTCGACGGCGTCGCATGGCCCCGAAGACAGCCGGAAAAACTGTGACCGAAACGTCAACATCCTAAGTGCATATTCTACGGCCATTTTCCGCGGACAGAGGGGGTCGACCTTCACCTGTGAAGGAGGACGGTCCCTTTACAGAGGTCAATATTACCAGAGACCGCCCACAAACACACAAAGACAAACAGCGACGCTAATTCCGCAGTCACGCGCGAGGAAACCATTACTGTACATTTCAAAGGGGAAGGAATTTCGGCGTGAAAAATAGACGAAACCGAAGAAAAAGGCACCGAAATAATCCGGGCTATTTCTTCCCGCGTGTCAGCGGAGTCTGTCTTTCTGATAAACGTAACACGTACGTTCATTAATATGGCGTAGAGAAAAAGCATACGTATGCAACAACTTTCTGTATTTACAATGCAGCATCGTTACAAGTGTTTCCTCATTCCTTAGCGAATTTATAGCAACTCTTCTCTGGTTCCTTTTATTCGGCTAACGAGGCTATTATCCGACAATAAAAAACTACAAACTTAACGATCAATTTGTTATGAATACATTGCAAAATAAAATACGAGACAGCATAACGTAACTTTCTTCATTGTCTTTATTTTCCTACCCTACTCATTACTGATTACATATATTATCTAATTACCCTGCAATGACTCTACTCCAACCATGTTTAACGTCTCTGTCATTCAGATGTGCCGTCGACGTTATAATTCTTCCAAAAAATGTAATTATATAAATTTAATAATAAATCGATTAACGTCTCATCTTCAATTAATTAAATGAAATAAATTAACGACCACTTTTACACAAGCATTTTTTTACATAGATGAAACGACGTTTCGGTACCAAATTTTTATCTTCTTCAAGGGGCTAAATTTTGATGGCAAAATATTAAATTTGTAGAAATCCAAATTTGACCGTCTTCAAGGGCTGCTGCAACCGAAATTTTCTAAAGAAATGGAGTTTTCGAGAAGGGCTGCAGGGAAATTAAGGAGAGTCAGAGTTACAAACGAAAAAACTGGGGACATGAAAACAACACAGTTCGCATGGTGCAGACTGGTCTGATGCAACCCTCCATGCTAACCTATTTTGTGCAAGCCTCTTCATTTTCCACATAACTAACACATCCCACCTCCTCCCTAATCTGCTTAGCGTATTCTATCCTTGGCCTCCCTTTTCCGTTCTTACTCCAAACAATTCCCTCTAATGCAAATTTTACAAGACCCTCATTTCTCACAATGTGGCCTATTAATCTATCCCTTCTCTTGGTCAACGTCCTCCATATGTTCTCTCTTCCCCTATTCTGCTTAAAACTTCATCGATAGTGATTCTATCCACCCATCAGATTTTCAGCATTCTCCTATAGCACCACATTTGAAAGGCTTCTATTCTTTTCCTTACTGCAACTCCTACCGTCCACTTTTCGCACCCATATAACGCCACGCTGCATACGACCATTTTTAGCAATGATTTCCTAATATTCAATCTTATATTGGCCGTAAATAAATTCCTTTCTTGCTTGTACTATCATACTTTAATTAATATGTTACTCAAGTAGCAGAATTCCTTTAACTTCCTTCAAAATATCCCTTTCCAATCTAACACCCTTGGTTATTCCCTTATTTCCCTCCATTAATCCTCCTTATGAACTCTTCCAGCAGGATCACGTTCATGCCATTTATTAAGTTTCCCAAGTCTTCTTCTAACTCCCCTAATACATACAATATCATTGGTAAAGCGTAGGGTTTTTATTTCTCCTCCTTGCAGTATAATTCCTTTTCCAGAATCATTTTTAAATTTCGTCATCGCCTGTTCTATATATAAGTTAAAGATCATGTGTGGCAGACTGCATCTTTGTCTTACTCGTTCCTTGATTTCTGCTTTCTTTTCCAGCCCTTCAATTCTAATTACCAGTGAGTGCATTCTGTAGAGGTTATGCATCAGCTTTTTTTCTTAATATTTTATTGGTGTCCTCATCAAAATACTCAGAAGTGTGTTTCAGTTATTATATCCTACTTATAATTGAAGTATTTTTGTTCTATTTAACAATTTATCATACCAACGTTGTATTGAATATAGGTTGATAAGTTATACATTTGGAATATTATATTGCATTAATTAATTGCTACTGAGCAAATCCGCGTTCGTTTTCACATTAAGTATATTCATGTTGCGTTTAATTATTATTATTACTTAGCTGCTATTGGGCATTTGCCCGGTGGCAACTATATACAAAGAAAACACAAATACAATTACAAAAAGTTTACACTAAGGAAGAATTTTGAAGTGTAGTTTTTTATCTGAAAAAGAAAAGAAAGGAGTCACACAAAAATCACTTCACTATTATCAATTCACTGATTCTAAAAAAAATACTACTCACTTAAGTTTTCTTAGCCTATTCCTAAACTGATTTACGCTACCGGGAAAAGTCGTCAGTGTTTCTGCAGGCAAGGAATTTACAATCGCGTATTGACCTATTTTCAAATGAAAATTTTCCTACGTCTGTAGAATATCAAAGTTGAAATTTATGGCCATGTCTGAAATTTTTAGATTTTTTATCTGGTCCCCCCAACAAAGATATCAGAAGTCAAACATTGACCAGTAGCTGAAAAAGCCACCATTTTGTAACTAATTAAAATTTTAAAAGAAAAAGGTTATAAGCTACAAAAAGGGAAGAGAATGGACTATGAAAGTGTGAAGAAAAAATAATTCTGTGATGGTTGAGCAACAACTGCTGTACCACTTTGCGTGGATTGACACTTTTTTAATTCCATTTTTATTGTATGAGTATTGTAGGATTTTATTTATTTAAGCGCTGCGTCTCGTAATGATGGCGAATCCATAAACTATCAGAGAATAACAAGAGTTTTTCCAGGGAACAAGGAAGAATAGTGAGTGGGGAGACCGAAAGACCGTTTCAAAGTGAATCACTTTTACACGTTCGGATTACAGCCTGGTGGTGTTTATTTGCCACTGCGATGGTAATCGGCTCCGTAACTCGCCGACCGACCGACCGACCCGCCGAAGTGTTCGCGGGGAGGAATTCACTAACTTTGTAATTCTGACCGCGCACTTAAACTGCTGCTGGACGTGGAAGTAACATATCGTGATGGTCGGAGGATCCGTTCGTAAATTGTTGTTGTCCACCTTTATGCTGGCAGCAGCCGTAAACGCTTTCTTTTTTACCGGGCGACCGGACCAGCAGGAATCTGGGGCGGTCTTATTACCCACTCAACTCTTCGGCTCTCTTTGTTCTCCGCGGAGTGTTGCTATTCAAATATCAACGTATCTGATCCCGGCTGATGTCAACGATATCGTTAATGGCAAGTGGGCGGTTATCTCGACGCCAAAGTCGGGAAACACGGACTATGTAAACGGAAGACGCGCTCTTGGGATCGACGGATAGTCTACGGGACATTACAATAAGCTACGGGACATGCTAGAAACTTATTCCAAAAACATAATACCCTGGAAATATCTAATGAATACGTAATGAAGTTTGTTTATAAGTTGCACAAAGACATCCGATTTTCACTATCGTTGCTCATATTCTCCTTACGCTTCGACAACTTACGCTTTGCCCACGATATTGTAGTATTAGGGGAGTCAGAAAAACACTTGGAAACCACAATAAATGGCATGAACGGAGTTCTGGAGAAAGAGTTCAATTTGAGGATTAACAGAGGGAAAACCACGGTAATGAAGTGTAGTAAGGGAAACAGTGGAATAACAAAGGGTGTTAGATTGGGAAGGGATACTGTGACGGAAGTTATGGAATTCTGTTACTTGGGAAGCGTAATTACTAGGGATGGTAGAAGAATAATAGACATAAAGAGTAGGATAACACAGGCAAAGAAGGCTTCGCGAAAAAGAGGAATTTACTTACGGGTAATATAAGTGTGAATATTAGGAAATCGTTACTAAAACGTGGCGTTATATGGATGCGACATGTGGGTGATAGTAGTTGGGGAAAGGAAAAGAATAGAAGACTTTGAAATGTGGTGCTATAGGCGATGCTGAAAATCAGATGGGTGGATAGAATCACTAACGAGGAAGTTCTTAACAGAATAGGGGAAAAGCGATCAATAAGGAGGACGTTGACCGAGAGAAGGGATAGATTAATAGACCACGTTTTAAGACACGAGGGTCTTGTAAAATTAGCATTAGAGGGAAGTGTGTGGGGTAAGAACAGAGGAGGGAGGCCAATTAGGCAGGATGTGGTTTTTGCTAGTTAAGAGGAAATGAAAAAATTTGAGCAAGATAGGTTGCATCAGACCAGTTTTAGCACTGAACAGCACCACCACAAAAACAACAATTAACATAAATACGACGTTTCGTCCCCCATTTTAGACTTACTCAGGCCTAAAATATAGCAATTCATGTCATTTACTTCTTGACTTCCACAGCCGAAAAGATTATTAAATGTATTGAAGGATTTGGTGCCGCGGTCCGTCTCCAGCGAAGGTTGCGGCCGAAAACAACATCAAATTAGACATTCAAAAGTAGACAGTTGTGTCCAAACGCATACATCTTAAGAATCATAATTTCGATTGGCCGCAGCAGATGGTCCAAATTATTCACATGTAAATACTTCAATACATTTAATAATTTTTTCGGTTGATGAAGTCAAGAAGTAAATGACATGAAGAGCTAAATTTTAATTCATGAGGAAGTCTCAAAAGGGAGACGAAACGTGGTATTTAAAGAATTATCTGTGTCAGCCTTTTCATTTAAACATAACTAACACATCCTCTCTAATCTGCTTAGCGTATTTTATCCTTAGCCTCATCTTCAGTTCTTACCCCACACACTTCCCTCTAATCCTAATTTTACAAGACCCTCATTTCTTAAAACAGGGCTTATATAATCTATCCCTTTTCTTCATTAAAGTCCTCCATGTTGCTCTCTCTTCTCTTGTTCTTTGTAATATTATTGTAAATATTAAGCCTGAGGAAGTCTCAAAAGGGAGACGAAAAGTCGTATTTATGTTAATTATATAGTAATAAATTTATATGCAGACTTTTGGCCGTTTTTTATTTAAAGTTAGTAGACGTTGTTTGAACTAATTAAATTTATTACCTGACTCATTTGGCCGTATTTTTATTTTTAATTATTTTTCTTCTTCTGAATAGTACAAAACATATTCCCAATCCAAATCAGTCTTCACATTTAATCGGTCTTCCTAAACTCTAACATTAAACTATTTTTAATTACATTTATATTTTCAGTGTCCTTAACCTTATGAAGTTATTTTAACGTCATAAATAACAAAATTGTAATTTGAATAATATAGTTTTTAAAGAAATATCACCTCTTTTAATTCCTAATTTTTATACAATTTTTTTCTGCAGTTATAATCGGGATAAATTCCTGATACTGTCCATTTTTCTTGACGAAACGTCGTTTTAGTAGAATAATACTTTTTTATTTTTCAGGTACAATTCAAAAAATGCGCAGGTGATGTATAGTATTATTTAAGTTTAAAGTTGTGTAATCGTTGAAAAATCGTATGAGGACATTTGCCAGTGCACTGTTCCCCTGTAGCTGCCATGATAAAGTAATCCTCTCCAAATTGGTTTAATAGCCGTCCCTTCGTTCCAGTCTTGGAAAGATGGAGTGAGGCATATTCCCGGTAGGAATGACCGCGGTTCTTGCGTAAGCTCAGGATTAAGACGAGCCATAGAGACGTATTTAGGCCCTCGCCTAGCTGCCAGAGGTTCTCTTTGTTCTGCTCCACACGGGTAATTAATCAGGTCCGGAGATTAAGCCGACTGTGAAAGATGTCTCCGCTCCTATTCAGCAACTGTTCCACGCGACACTATGAGACAGTAAATAGACCGCATTTATCACCGCCCCTTTATGTGGTTAGCCCATATCCTCGTTTCATTTTTTTTTGTTACTGGTGCGCCGTCGGTATTATTCTTGGTGACGTCCGTGGTGCCACTACCTCCTTCAGTAGTCTGTTTACCTTTTTGCTTTTTTTTGTCCGTCCCCGGGTTTCGGCGCGGCTTAACAAGTAGTTTTGTCCGTCTCTCTCGCTCTGTGTGTATGCATGCGATGCGATCTTTAGCAAAAGGAAACCCACCGTAATGGAGGGGTGATATCATTAATTTTAGTGGATCGCCTTTCTCTATTTTGGCTTTTAGTGTCAGGGCAGGACAGTCGCCTTCTTAGCCGGACAGATTATAGTCGACCACAAGGTTCCTTCCCCTCTGGTCTCTTTATTCCCTTCGTCTTTTTGTTGGGTACCCTCCGCCGGTTAACCGCGGTTGACCTGCTGACATTCGCACACCTGTAAACAAACAACGGTTCGTTTCGGCTGTGGTCCTTCTTATTACACTTCAGAGAGCGCACACACTGTTGTGGAATGTCTTCATCACTTGTCATAAGCGTAAGATCTCCTTGATGACGTTATTCGTAGCTTAAAGACAAAATTATTCATGGTATAATTCATATATGAACGCAAAACAATCGGTTGTTTTCGAAAAGGTATCACGTCTAAATATGAACAACGTTGGTTAAAAGTGACTGGTGATTACCTCTCAAGACTTCTACGCACCGTGAAGAGATATCTAACTTATTTACCAGCCATAAAGCAGTTTCTTAGTACCTCGTACTAAATATACTTGGTTAAAACAAATACATAAGGAAATTTCCTGAAAAGTGTGTAATTTACACTCAACTTCGTCCTTGTAACGTCTCATATCATCATCATTACGAGCTTCTACAAAGGACATCGTAATTTATGGATAATTTTTTTCCAGTTTATTATTCAAGATTGCTATTGCAATTAAAACATAGTTTTCTGACTTTAAAATTAACAATAAATAAAGAGACGGCTAAAAAGTCAGCATATAAATATATCACTATTTATTCACAAAAGCGACGTTTCATCTCCATTTTGAAACTTAATCAGGCTTAAAATTTAGCAATACATCATATTTACTTCTCAAAAAGACGGCTGAACAGTATGCATGTAAATATATCACTATTTATTGACAAAAGCGACGTTTCATCTCGAAATCATTTCGGCCGTAGCCGTCGCTGGAGATGGTCCATGCGCGACACTAAATTCTTCACATGTAAATTCAATAATCATTTTGACTGAGGGAGTCAAAGAGAAAATATTATGTATTGCTAAATTTTAAGCCTGAGGAAGTCTCAAAATGGAGATGAAACGTCGCTTTTGTGAATAAATACTTGATATATTTATATGCTGATGGTTTTGGGCCTTCTTTTTATTTATTGCTATTGCAATTGGTTGGTTGTGGTATTCGATCCTAATTGAATCCTCCATGCTAACCATCTTGCGCAAGCCTTTCATTTCTACATGGGTAACACATCCAAATTCCTCCCTAATCGGCATAGCGTATTCCATCCCTTGTTTCACTCTGAAAACGTGACCTGCTTATCTATCCCTTCCCATGGTCAAAGGCTTCTAAATTGTTCTCTCTTCCTTTAAATATGTTAGAACTTCCTCTGATTTTCTTCTGTAGCGCCGCATTTCGAAAGCTTCTATTCTTTTCCTTTCCCCAACTCCTACCGTCCACGTTTGGCACTCATATAACGTCACACTTCAAAAGAACAATTTTAATAATATCCTAATTTTCATAGTCAAGTTAACCGTAAATAAATTCCTCTTTTTCGCGAAGTCTTCCTTGCCTGTGCTATCCTACTCTTTATGTCTTCTATACTTCTACCATCCCTAGTTATTATGCTGCCCAAGTTACAGAATTCCTTAACTTCCTACAAAATATCCCTTACCAATAAACACCCTTTGTTATTCCACTGTATCCCATACTACACTCCATCACCTTGAGTTTTCATCTATTAATCTTCGTGTTGTATGTATCACTCCAAATTCGGAATTTGTCATGCAAGATTAGAGTCCGCAGTCGACCCAGAAGGCCCAGGCCTTCATGGGCTGTAGAGCCGAAGAAGAAGAGTCCTCATGTAAAATTTGCGGTCAGGATCACGTTTGTGCCATTTAATATGGTGTCCAAGTCTTCTTCTGACTACCCTAATACCACAATATCATTAACAAGCATTAGGGTTTTTATTTCTTCTCCTTGTTTCTTGATTCCCTTTCCACATTCCTCTTTAACTTTCTTCATCGCCTGTTCTATATATGTTATACAGCATGGGCGACAGAATGCAGCCTTGTCTAACTCCTTTCTTGATTTCTGCTTTCTTTTCTTGTCCTTCATTTCTAATTACTGCTGCCTGCCTTCTGTGGAGGTTATGGGTAAGCCTTCTTTCTCGATATTGTGATTAAAAAATATGAATATTTGAATTTTGTAGGGTACATTAAATACAAGAAGTGATAAGCAGGAGCTGTCGACACGTTATATTCCGCTATTTGTGAAAGCAAAAACTTAATGATCGTTTCCAATTATTTATATTAGGTCAATTATAGTTCTAGAATATTATCCCATAATTAGTCTTTAATTTTTATAGGACGCATGCCTCGAATATTATACATACTTTTCTCATGATTGTTCTATTGTTTATTCCCACTTTAAAAACTTTTAATTTATTACTACATCACTTAATATTTAAAACTATGTTTTGTTGCATTATATTGAAATCCTATTGACATCATCAATAATTTTAACTCAATGTGATGTGTGCTTACTACTTAAAGGAAAAATGAAGGCTTATATTTATAAATTAATATTTTTGTTCTTGGCTGATATTTTTTATATAATATTTTTTTTTCATTCCAATTTAGTTACTATATGAAATCTTTTTCTAAAAATCTTACAAACATCGGGTTTTTAACGGAGCTTTCGGCAATTTCGATTACAAAATTTTTAAAGTTAAGAATCAGAAACATATAATTGACACATAGCTCACAGTAGAATCCAGCTTATTTATTTTTTAAATAAATGCGTTTGCTTGTTTAAATAATTAGTATGCAATATTTTTAAAATAATTTTTTTCTAATAATTAATTAGTTTTCTGTAATGCTATTCGAAATATTTTTTAGATCACTTTGAAGAAATCTAGAAAATTAATTGTATCCTTCAACCTATACATACCCTTGGGATAATTTAAAAAATATAATTGTGAACTTGGATCATATAACTTTTTACACGGTAAAATCGACTAGGGCAATGAGTACGACACTTTTCTGCCTAAGACTGATTTAATTTTGATTTGTTTACTTATCAATAAGTCAATAATCTGACAACATTAATTATAAATGACACGCCCACACAATCTGTCAGGAATGTAAATTTTCCCGGTGAATAGATTGAATATAAAGTTCTTGTGTTTCTACCCAGGCTATATCGATTTTAAAAAACAACGTTTCGATATAACCCTGGTAGAAATCTGTGAACTTAATATTCAACAATATTAATATTTATTTATTGGATGTGTTAAATATATATTAATATTTTCTTTTCAGAAAATTTTGTTGGAATTTTAGTAAAGTTTTACTTGGTTGATTTTAACATTTTTTCCTCTCAAAATTAAAGAGAAACTTAAAGGAAACTGCATTGCTTGCCGATAATAAAGATCATAGAATCACCGAAATGGAAAGTGGGATGGCTTCCCCGAGATTTTTTCTTAATTTACCAAGACTTAACATTACAATTTGCGGAGAAAGAAACAACAACAACAGGGGTTTGTTGTGAAGAGAATGGCGAGCTATTTTGAAGCAACCTCACGATGCAAATGGACTGTTTTACTTTTTTGCTAGATTCGTGATCCATGACTTTCTGTGACCTTACTTATTTCCGGCCATTTAGGAACGGAAAAGCTCCGTCTTCGGTCTGTGAAGATATCAATCTCACTGCCACATGACATTTGTTGTTCCGTTCCTCTGAGTTGCAAGGTCTTTCCGAGAAACGTGTTATTGGGCAAAGTCCGTAACTGATGGCTCGATTCTCATTGCGAAGCTGAAGAAGTCGGGGTGCGGCTAGCTTAAACTAACAACTCGGGTATTCATCTTCAATTTTATATAGGGAACTACAACACCGGGAGTTAAGCAAAAAGAGTATGGATCCTGTTACGTTGGAATCTAGATTAATGAGAAGTAAGACTATTTACGAACTCTGTGTACCTTGCGAAACTTTTAAATTGGCCAGATGGAGATAATACAAGACGGCGCTTGAGGGACACAGAAACGATTTTGAGCGACGCCGACGTCCATTGATACGATGACGCGAAACATATATTCGATAACGTTATCTAAATTTGTGAAAGGAACGGAGAAACACGATTTTTCGGTAGATTAAAAGCAATGTGGCCTACTCATCGCTGCCTCGAGTCGACTCTGTGTCGTCATTATAAAAATATTTTTGGAAACATAAATAGTATATGAATTTATACGTGTTATTAATCGATTAAGTATTTGTTGTAGGGGAATTTACATCGAACACCGGCTCTACATAATCCCTGAAATTGAATTATAAAATCTGTGGCTGTCGGAGAAATTTCAAACACGTCGAAGAACTCCATTAAAAACAACTGCTGGTACTCGTGAGGAAAAAATCATGTTGACCAATGTTTTTTACTGTAGATTAACCCAAGGAACGTGTAGAGCTCAGTCTTTATTTTTCTTGGATACAACTGAATTATTTTTCGTAGTGATTGCTGGAAAGCAATTGATTCCGCAGAGTCGTCCTTTGGATGTTAGGATGCTGCTTCTTTTCTCTTGGTGACTTTGAAAGGAAACTACTTGGGAAACTAATTCGTACATAATTGCAATTTTTGAAAAGGGTGTAGTTGACATTTATATTCATTGCATGCTTACACGTCACTATAACTTTGTCCGTCGTGAGGTTGCTCCAATGGATAATGAGACAACCAGCAGAATAATGAGATCGGTTTCTAGAGGCTGTAACGCGCCGTCTAACTAAATCTAAATATATGGAACGAATTATATATATATATATATATGTGTGGAAAAATTGCCCTGTTGACTAGCCTAATATCAGAAGAGTTCTTTTCCTCAGTACGTGGGTGAAACAAACTGTTGTAATATATTGTCCGTCGTTTTAAAAAGGAAAACTTGCCAAGAGAGTGATTCACTCTTCGGAGAATATTTTTATTATCTTATGTAGAATTAAAACCGGAGAATTAATAATATTCTGCTATGGGTAGCTACGAACAGAACGGTATGCTCTGGTGGTACTCAACAAGTCTTCACAGTGACGTCATCACTCGGCAATCATATTAGTCGAGAAATCATGATGGTTTCTTTTTAATTGTTGTCAACTAACCTGATGTGTGTATGAAATGAGTTCCTTCCTCTTTCGACGTATTCTCCGCACTCTTTTATATATTTGTGTAGGTTATAGGGTATAGAATCACACCTCCGCAATTAATTATTTCCTCTATATTGCACATTAAGTTCCATATAATCATTCATCGAATTGCCTGCAGCTGTAGTTACTTTATGGTCTTGTATTTTATTAAATAATTTTAATTACATGTACGTATATTTTTTAATATATTTCAAACACGCTAGAGGTAACATACAGACTACTTCAAAGAGGGAAAATACACACAGCTTCTTATTACAAAATATACTCTCTGACTATATATAAGTATTTAGGATAATGCTAAACAATATTAGACTCGTTACAAGGCTACCATTCACAAATGGCATAGAGGGTGGTTTGCTGAAATAATTGAAGCGAGTGTTTCGGAAAAATTGAAATTGTAGTTTGTAGCGGAGACAAATTTTTCAAATTAGTTCTCATTCCGTTTTCCTCGATCTCTTTCCCAGCGAACGCAAACCTGCAGCTTAATCGACTGTTTAATTTAGCTAATAAAAGTGTTTCTGATCGGTTTTCGCATATTTCCCGCGGCGTTACGCTTATCGCAGTTAACCCACTTTCGAGTCTGTGTGTCCGTGTCTGCGTTACAATCCCCACAGTAAATCTTCGCCGTCATCGATGTTGCAGTTTAAACAGTCGGATGCTTTTACTACTTGCAGTCCAGTCACAAAGATCGTTTATCACAAACTTCACGAAGTCCGACTGAAATGGCAAGGTCACCAGCAAAGGTCGAGTGTCGACACAATAATAATTAGGTGTTCGTGAATTCCTCGAAAGGCAGACCTTCTGGTGAGCGTGATAGCTGATTCCGAAAAGTCACGATAAGTTTCGAGTCCCACACTACTCCCGCGTGTGACAACAATTTCCGTTCGGAGTTTTCTACATTCAGAGTTGTTCTGGCACGTGCAATATTCAAATGGTGTAAAATAATTCTCATACGGATTTCTTCGACGTGAGGGGCGAGTTTACTCTACCCAAAAATATTAGCTAATTAAGGTTATAACAAAAGTATTAAACCAATTTTACGTCTTAAAATTTACGTGAAAATATATTTTGTAAGCAAAGTGTTGAATGAATTTGAGAATTAGAAAAAAGTTTTCTTTGGATATTAGTTTAATAAAAAATAGATAATTTCTTGATTAATGAAAGTATTTTAGCCTTCAGTATTTACGAAAGTAAATAATATATTATTTCACCGATTCAAAAGCCTCTAAGAGGCTGAGAAATATCAGAAAACTATATATTTATAATTGTAAATAACAAATTAATAAACTTTAATTGAAAATCGGCATTACAATTCCAATTACTTTCTTTTCTTTGCCATTTTATTTTTTCCATGGCTCTACAGTCCATTAAGGGCCTGGGCCTACCAAATTGACTGCGAACTGTCATCTTGCATGACACATTCCGAATTTGTAGTGACACGTGGTCAGCGTATCGATCCTCCAACAGTCTTAATCTCGGTCTTCGCGACCATGACAGCACAAACATCCAAGCCCATGCCAGGATTCGAACCCGGGACCTCTGGGTTGTGAGGCAGCAACGCTAGCCACTACACCACAGGAGGTCGGTTTCTTAGCCATTACTCAGAGAAATTATTTCGTATACTTCAACATTTTTTTATCCCGCGCTTTCCTAACTTCATGCCAAAATAATGGAATGGAAGAAGAGGAACTAGATTTTCGTTGAGCAAAGAAGATAGCGTGAGATTACGAAGTGAAAGTCAGTCTATAGAATTGACTTAACTCGGTTCTGTTGTAGTTTTTACAGTCAATTATTATTATGATTAAATCTTCTTCGGACGGACATAGATTAGAGAAAAAGAAAAAAAACTCGAGACAAAAAATTAAAAATGGTGACTTCGTAGTCTGATTAATTTCGGTTCGTAGGATGAACCCATTATTTGGGGTGACTGGTTACAAGGTGGTAATTCCCAATTACTAGCATACGAGATTTGAAAGAGATGCGGAAGGGAGAAGAAGAAGGCAAACAAGGGTTAACTTGCGCCTCCAGGCTATTGTTAAAGAATACTACACAGCATTCACCTAATAGTGCAGGACAAACACTAGCAAATCTGCATCAGGTAGGTCCGGTTCTTGGTACTCGTCTCACTCCCTTCCGACAACGGGAGAGAAACTTGTTGGGATATAACACTCGCTTCTCTACACCTCAGCCCAGTTAACATGGCAGATGCTCAACTGTTCTAATAGAAATAGAGGACTGCTCTTGCCATACGCCCAAGATCTGCGATCCCGAAGCGTACACTTCTAAAAAAACACATAAGGGCCTCTGTTTCTGGCAACCCCTTCGTCTCTCCAGGAAGTTACTACTGAGACTAATTCACAGGGGCTGTCCCTTTGAAGAACCCAATCTTATGTTGGAAAGTAAATCGAAAATTGGAATTAATAAATTCGAGAATCTACTCTTAAAGTAGAAAAAAGGCTTTGGGGGTTGAGGGGGAGGGATGGTGAGAGAATCGCTGTTTGGAAAATCCAACGGCAAAAAGTGGAATTGAGAACTGAAATATTATTCAGGTTCAACTTTATTTCAAACAAACATTAATTGATAGCGGGAATGAATTTGAATATTGATAAATCCTATCTACTTATATGTATGAAATATGAGCGGGAACAAAATACAAACGTGAGAATATTTTTTGATAAAATTTACAAGATAAACAACGTTTTAATGACTATTTGGATTCTCTGAAAGGTTTATCAAAGTTATTCTGTTAATAATAATATATAGTAAATATAAGTTAACGCACTGAAAATTATATCTATAAATTATCTGACGCGAAATTGACGCCGAGGCATTATTAGTCAGGCTTGCCACGTTAGCCTGGATAAAGAAACAACGAGGCTGACGCTCAAAGAATAAAAATGGAAGAATTCATCAGCAGAAACATTAATAATTAATTACCATACATATATGGTTAAGGAAATAACGGATAATAAGTTAAATTTAATTACTCAAATGATTTTGAAGAATATGTATACTGTTTGTTGAGTTGATACCTATTTAATATTCTTAGTAATCAGGATCTGACGTCATGATGGACGCGTAAATGGTACCTATAACCTTTCTCGAAGCGCTAATTGAACACGGGCCAGTTCATTAGCGGCAGTGGAGGGGAATATAATCTGCATGAGATATATTTTATGGGCAAGAGGATATTCAATTGATTATTCAGATATAATAAAATTACTTATCATTATAAAAATATATAAAGATAAATAGAAATAAAGCGAGCGGCTACATGCTGGCAGTTCAACACCGCCTTCCATTAACCTGAACCTTGAGGTAAGATACATTGTCGTTAATGGTAAGAGTTTTTCCAGTTCCAATCTGTGTGTTTGTGTGAGACTGCCGTGTATTTACATTCCGTCACCTGGCGAAGACATAAGCAAGATCTCACTGAACGTGAAGACGCCATTCGACAAGTCCAGATAACGTTGGTTGAAAGAAAAGCGTCACCACCTCCGCAACAACTGCTGGACGTATTTACGAGCCTCGTATATGGAGACTGGAGTAATTCAGAGATGCACTCGACAAGTAATGTAGCAAGTGCAGCGGTGATGGCGGCGGCATTTGCATTGGCTGAACCAGTGCAATGCCGAGAGAAACCTTCAATGTAATGAGACGACGGAGAAGTTAACATCAAGACCTGGCTGCTGTCAGTTTTATGATGATGGTTCACCTCCCCCTGCCCCTTTAACACTCAAGAGCGGAGATATTTAATATAGACGGTAACGATCGCCCAAGGTGGAATTCCACGATTGCAACACTTGAATAAACACTCGCGTACTTTTGCAACAAATGTTGCGTCTAGTCCATAGGAGGAGAAACCGACTGACTGCGCCGAAACTACTGAAGCTGGAAATGTGAATTTTTTAATTCCTTCAGAATGTTTGTAAGAAGGAAGCAAATATTTTTCAAAAGTTTATCTCTCAAGGGGAGAGATAGATAGATTTATTACGTTTTTATTACGAATTGAAGGGCAAGAAAGAAAATAGAAATCAAGAAATGAGTAAGACGAGGATGCAGTCTGTCATCCATGCTGTTATATAGAGCTGGCGACGAAGAATGTTAAAAAAGAACATGGAAAACCAATCATATTGCAAGGAGAAGAAATAAAAACCCTGCGGTTTTTCCGATGATATAGTAATACTAGGAGAGTCAGAAGAAGAATTCGAAAACAAAATAAATTACATGAACGTGATCCTGGAGGAAGAGTTCAATATGAGGATTAATAGACGTATAACCATGGTAATGAAGTGTAGTATAGAGAGATTTATTAGGTTACAATGGGCTGAGCCCTGGTGGTGGCAACATACATTTAATATTCCAATAAAGGAATATAAGTTAAAGAAAAAAATTATAATAATATAAACATTCAATATAAAAATACTTTAACACTAATTATAAGCCTGAATAAATTGAGTTATACCATTTCCTTAATTCTGTCTCTAATTAATTTTACACTCTTTGGAAAAGTCACTAGTAGACTTGCAGGCAAATCATTCCAGTCTTTTACGGTCCTATTTACGAATGATCATTTACCGGCGTCCGTTTGTTGTCTTCTCTGATTAATTTTAAATGGATGATCATTTCTCGCTACATATGTTGGTAAATGAATACGAGTTTTGATATGACTCCACGTCGGTTCGTCTGTATACGCTTTGTACAATGCACAAAGCCTGGCCCTCTTTCTCCTCCAGATTATCATACACGTGCCTCTAGAAATATTTGCTTTTCCTGCCCTGTTTTGAAGCCTGTCCAACACGTGTATCTGATCCCAACACACCGACCCATACTCAAGGACCACAGACCTATAAGCGATGTCTTTGGTCTTTCGGGTACTTTTCCGCAGTATTCTACTGACTTTGCGAAGCGCCCTCTACCATTTCCCAGTTACTGAATTTATGTGTTTTCCCCAATTTAAGTCTTTGCTCAAAGCTACGTCGAGGTATTTACAAGTGTCTACCTGTTATATATTTTAATCCCCTAATTTATATTCTCATTTTTGTAAATACAATCGATTTACTTTTTGCCGCGTTTACTTTCATCCCATTTTCGTCCGACAAACGTTGAATTCTGTTTAGATCAGATTGAAGAATATTTGCATCTTGGACGTTTCCAATTTCCTGTAAATGATACAGTCATTGGCAAATAATCTTATCTGAGACTCAATGCCTATCGCCAAATTATTTATAAATGCTAAAAACATTAGTAGCCCTATTACGCTTCCCTGACGTGACTTCAACCGGCTCAGGTATTTCTCCATTCATCCGAACACTGAGCTTTCTGTTATCCAGAAACTCGCGAATCCAGTTTAAAACTCGTTTTCCAATTTCGTTAAAAGAATATGATGCGGTGGAATATTAAAGGACATTTCAATAAACCTAGTTGAAAACCTATTTTATTTTCAAGAACTGAACATACTTTGAAATTAATTATCTCAGGCCAGAGAATCACTCCACTTTCCCGGAAAGAATGACATTCCAAGCGTCTTGTCCATCACTAAACTGACAATACAGCCTACGACGCCATGCTATCACACGCGTACTAGTTAATCCTTATTTATTGCAACGTTATATTCCACAAGCCTAAGAATCCTTATATCAAATAAAAGTGAATGTATGTACAAGGGCGGGTTAATAAGTAATGTCTTCTATTTTTTATTTGTCAAGACAATTAAATTCAATTTACGCAGCACTCACCCACAACATTACTGATTAAATTTTCACCTTACAACATTGTCTCTCCTCCTGTGGTCTAGTGGCTAGCGTCACTGCCCCGGGTTCGAATCCTGGCATGGGTTTGGATGTTTGAGTTGTTTGAGAAACCATACTATCAAACCGGTACATGGAATAAGTTCCCCTAATCGTGCACTGTCGCTAATAACCTTGCATTTGATGCGACTTTTTGTACACCTTTTAAGAAGGACATGTATTCCAGCGCGGTAAAAAGTGTGATCTTGCTTCCTAAGCCATCCACGGACCAAAATTTTCACGGCCTCGTCACCTTTAAAGTGATCCCACGATTTGCTTTCTTTAGTGGCCACAATTCATTAGTTGATACCTGGCGGTCCCACCAAATGAGCTGCTTGGAGTCACTGCAGTAACAGACTTGCGCTTTGCTTTTCATCAGACCAACGGCGTTTCCCCTTCAGCTGCGTTACAACGACGAACCCATCGCTGAACAGTGCTGCATCACCCTACACATTTTCAGCCTGTCTAATAAGTACGTCAATGTCAGCCATTTTGCAAGGGGTTCACGCAGGGAGTTGTTACTGCAGTGGATTGGAGAAGAAAGTCTGAGGAATCGCTCCAAATTATAAACTTTCTCATAACTGACTTATTTAAGGAGAAAAATGTAGGAGGCTTTACTTATTGAACCACCCTCGTATGTATGCGTATTCTCTTTACAACAGCTAAGATTTTTTAATCGATATAATTTAAACCATTTGTTTGTTGCGAAATGATTCTCAATCATAGAAGTTGAATATCGATAATGTATTCATTGAAGAAAAATTATTACATAAAACGTGATTATTTATTGATAGAAAAAAGTAATATTTCTTTACTGCCATATTTACTGTTCTACGGTAATCTCCTTCAGTTCCTTCAATTACTCGAAGGACGCTTGACTGATAGGACACTTTTCATATCTGATTTCGTCTAGTACTCCTCGGTACTTTAGATCCTTTCTACTTGTCTCGTTTATGTCTTAAATTTTACAAATAATTCTGTTCACACATGTCTTCCTAAACTTTCGCGTCGCTGCTTCCAATTTAATACATAATATTCGTCATAATGACATTATTACTTCTCTTTTCTAATATTCTAACAGTTTAAAATGAACTTGTGTGTTAACATCTCATCACAAAATTGTAACACATAAAATTTTATTAGTTTCGTGATGAATATGGTTAAAAGTTTAGTGCGAAATTGCTACGAATATTGAATACTCACAGACTTAGTGTAAGTATAAATTAGTATTCCTGTGATATTCATTGGCTAAGATTTTCATAATAGATGTCAGTGTATTTAATTGAGTCACATAAAGGTAAATCAAATTACAACTTTACACAGTTTCCAGATATTTTATTCAATTAGTTCGTAATTACACATAAATGTATGTATATAGAACTGTTGACGCTGTGAAGGTTATGGAAGAGGCGTGAAAGCTCCCATGACGTTGGGTGGTTATTATTATTAGTAACAGTCGTGTATGAACTGTACTTTCATAGTAATGTAGGCACAACAAGGCTTTACTTCTGCGCAGGTATGTTAGCTCGACATTACTGTAATTTTTCTCATTCCCCAGTAACAGAGTTACAAGTTAACTGACAAGGGATTGTCGGAACAACAAGGCCCCTGTATTAACCTTGTGTACAAAGAGGACTTAATAAAGGTTTCTGAACTTCAACAAATTACTTCGAGTCTTTCTCCATATCAACTCAGAAAGTGGAATGAACCGAACTGGCATTTATAATTGATTACGTAACATTGAAATAATAATGGAATCGAAGGAACGTGAAGGTGGATTATGACAAAGAACAGAAGAAACAAGAATCCAAGATTAACAAAATTAATTCAATTCAATTCATATGTCTGTAAATTCACAATCTGGTAGAACAATATTTTTTTCAATGTTATTAGAAGAATATGGCTCTAGCTTGAGTAGAAAACTCCTGTTTTAATCTGGTGAAAAAAAGGACTTAATAAACATTAATCAGGTTCAGTGATAAAGTTTAAATACAAAGGATGGTTTTTAAACCAGAAAACATTGTCAAACCGAAGTAATATAAGTTACCTAAGATTTTGAGACATTTGGCTGAGAAACAGTTTGTCCTATGACAATTGGGTTTGTCCTACTGTGTGCCAATTCTTCGTGAGGCCGCCCACAAGGATCAGGTCTGGAAGCAAAGTGATAAGGATTGCGTTTCCTGTAACGGACAGCCCCCCGTTGCTGATTTTATTGTCTTACTCTTCCCGTTCTGGAGGGAGTGACGTAACACCTGGTCCTGTGATATTTCCTTTCCCATAAGGCCGCTACTTCCCGGTGACATCGATATCCCGGGATGCCGCTCGAGAATTGACGACTGCCGCAGAATTCCAAGCAAAAGTCGCTTGGAAAAGCCGAATCCCCGACGTGGTTTATGGGTCAATTCCAGCCAGCCGTGTGGATGGCGGTAGTTCACGCTGCCGTATTCCAGCTCAACTGCGCAGATAAATCCGGAATAAATATCTGTAACATATGACGTCCACGGATGGGACGCGCAGGGGACCGTTATAATATAAAGAGAGAGAGAGACAGAGAGAAAGAGGGATGGGAACCGGTTGCGGCGTGATAATTTAACCAAAAAACCGGGACCGCATCTTACGCCAAAAGGACTGCTCAAGACTTCGTAACTTTTGGCGTGTCAAGGGAGAAGGACCGCATTCCTGGCCAGAAAGCCGTGACGCTGTATATAAAAGTTCCTCCACATTCCTCCTCAGATCAATATTGGTAGGAATAGGCTGCGATGCCTTTGTCACATAATAGAGTGAAAGTGGACCTCGGCTTCTAAAAGCTGCTAAATCCTCAATGTTGCCTCATCTAAACAACAAATGGACGACGATCTGGTTCCCAACGGAATAAGGATGATATGCGGAGATGTCGGACAGTTTCCACGTAAATATTGACTGACAAATTATATAAGACGGTCATTTTGATCATAAAATTAAATGTTGCAGAATATTACATACACGGGTTTGTCGATAAATTGTGAATGAGTTTTTCTTCAGGTAACACTCTCAACAAATTTAAAACCACCAGATCAAACTCGTCTCCCGTCATTCGAAAGGGCGTAAGCATATTACCCAATGCCCGACCTACCTGATGCAGGTTTTATAGGGTTTTCCCTGCATCTCTTTAGATGAAACACCGGGTAGGACCCTTAAACCATAGCCCGGGCCCCTAGTTAACTCTTGGCTACCTTGCTCTACCTTCCCCATCCCTCCTGTTCAATTCCATTCCTATGCTATTAAAGGGGAGTTGCCTGTTTCAGGATCACCCTCATATAGTCTGTTAATCGAAATAAAAAATTACCCACAAGACTGGTCCCGTCCCTCAGAACACAGTTTTTAATAAAAATTTATGAATTTGAAATCAGGCTTTAGTAACAACCTTTTGATACGTGACTTATTATTCATGAATCTCCTCCAAGGATGACACATGACAGCTGTAATGTTTATTTATGAATTTAAAGTTTCGTTACATAAATAGGATAAATTATTTAGTTAGTGGTTTATTTAATAAGAAAACATTAATACAAATTTAATTTAATCAAATTCCAAGATAATATTCCTTGGTGAGACGTAGGCAAATGTTCCGCATCTCCCCTTTTTAATTCCCTTCCTATGCTATTAAAGGGGAGTTGCCTGTTTCAGGATCACCCTCATGTAGCCTGTTAACCCCCCCCCCCCAAAAAAAATCTTTTTGAATAAATTGATACTTGTAATTCGGTGGACGTTACGATCTTACATGTAGTATCCGTCCGCCACGGTCATGAAAGAAAAACTTTTATGAAAATGGAATTAATTTGATCCTCGTCTCACTCAACCATAAATTATCATTCCTCGTCCAGTTGAGGCGGTTTCAATACCATTTCATACGCTTTACTAAAAAAAATATGGATATGAAAGTCTTTATGGTCACACAAGTCGAAAATTTAAAGGTAATGTTAATTAAGACAGCCTTCCAATTTTTATATATTACCTAAACTCGTATTTTAATTACTTGCGTAATTCTTATCACATTTCAAGGAGCAGTTAATTCCGTACATTTGTATCAAAATCTACTTCTGTATGCAACAGGAAACAAATACGTTCAAGTATAACATTCAGGATAAAGGGGAATACTAATCCCATAAACGTATACATCACGATCTGTCCCCTCCCTTCCCCGAAAAATCCTCGCCCTTTGCTGCGAATATTTTATCATAAGAGTTAATTATTAAAATATTTGTAATTTAGTAAAAAAATTTCTTTCATCCCAGATACAGTTTTGAGATTAATTTTTAACATTTTATCATCCGAAAAATTGGCTTAAATATTTGAAAAGGAATCTTATAATGTATTCTGAGAACAAATGAATGTTATTTAATTGTTTGTAATTGCTGGTTTTAAAAATTTCGTTCGTCTTTTTTGAGGCATTTTTGAAATACGATTATGTCAATATGGGGTGCAAGAGTGAATTAGTAGGAGAGTAATGACGTGTTTAATTAATTATCACAGATTTCTTCGTGTTTTTCCGCCACACTGTCGATATTAAAATGACTTTCAACTTGTGCGGTAAGGACATGAGTTATGACGTCACTGACTATTTCTTGAGAGATGTTTTCATGTTACGTGTTCTAAGGCAATTTCTCCCAAAATGTAAGTAAATTTCATCATTTTACTTTTTTATGTGTACCTGTTCATTTTCAATTGAATATGTAACATGTTCTAACAGCCTAGTCGTCACTAGTCGTGCACCAATCACGTGTAAGGGTCCTCACGTATTCCAACAGTTACAACATTTATATCTCTTCTTTTATATAATCCGTTATACAACACAGTTCGATCTCAGTTTATAAACATTTTTCACCAGCCACCGTTATCGCTCTCATCCAGCGATATCTATAATTCCTCCAGCGACTATATACAACATAAAACCCGCGCTACATCTAAAACTCAAATACGATCGAATGATAATATTGGCCAATATCTCAAGTTTTAAAATTAACATTTCTATACCATAATTGTTAAGCTAGTTTTGAATTATTTCGTTATGACTGGTAATAAACGTTAGAGGATAAATTGAAAATTACACCAAAGTCGTATTTATAATTATTGAAGAAAGAACTCTTTTGTGATGGCTTACGAGCGTCCAGCCGACGTTTCTAACTTGTCACGCATGTCTTAACGACATTTGTTTTTCCTGCTGTGGCGTGAAATTGAGAGTAACGTCCAACTTTCTGTCGTCTGCTTTCCAACACGGCACACCCAGAGAAATTTATTTCCACTTCCGTATCACAAATTGTGTGTCGGAGTTAAACTTTTTTGCCTGTTGTGTTTATAATAACAGCGTGTGTTAATGGTTTCAGTTATAAAGCTAATGGAAATCAAGAAGAGAAGCTCGCCGCTCCCGACTTGACATGTTCCATTGACCGCTGAGGATCAGTTCTGCTGGTGACGACGAAAACACCTGGTGTTGTTGGTGGGCGATATCGATTCCCAGACACTTTTGTCGGCTCGCTTCGCCCCGGCAAGCAGCTCCTATAAAGATCCGAGTTTATCACTGTACGCACGGGGACCCGATAAACTGGACGAATTTACATCAGAGCGAGAAAGAGAGAGAGGAAGAAGACCGGAGCCGGCCATTACGACCAGAAGGGGTCACAGGGTCGCGACCTTTCTCGCCGGCCCTAAATTACGATTTACGCGAGAACGGGATCCTGGAAACGCCAAAATATGAGGGAAACCGCCGCCCTCGTCGGGTCGCCACCGCGGAAATACGGAAGAGCTCTCTCCGTGTCCTTGCGAAATTTAGATATCTACTGAATGACTCTCGTAAAAATTGTAACGGGACCCGTCGTCCGTCTCTCGCGATAAATATTCCCCAAAACCACGGTGACGATAAAAAGATCTCTGAAATGTTGTACACGTGTACTCGTAGGCGTTGTCAACGCGGGCTCCGATAAATCGTCCTGTAGCAGTTATTGAGGCATAACCTGTCCGCTATAATTCTTTCGGAATTACCCTGGGAAGGGACACACTTATAAAATCCAGGCTACGGTATTACCTTCTTTACCTGGCTGAGGGATAGTGGAAGTTGAAGTGGTACAAGGGGAACCCGCTTGATCAACCTCTTCTAGGGCAACGAATTCTACGGAGACCATAAATTAATAAAACTCTCTTAAATGAGGAAAACTTAATATTTAATTCCAATTGCGGTCCTGTTACAATGGGAAACTGGACATATGAAAGGCCCAGAAGCCAAATATCTATATTTAAATGAACAGGAACAATAACAATTAGTAAATTTGTTGAAAATACCGGTTCGAGGAGGCAGTTTTGGAGGAAACAAGACGAGACATGTAGGTCAGAACTGACAGAAACACTAAGAGACTTATGCAGAAGACTGAAAACGGCAAATCGAATGAAACAAATCGTATGACCGTTGAATGAAATACTTAAAACACGCCTTCACGTGACAAGCTAGTAAACCACCACAAATTAAAAAAAAAGACAAAGAAAATCTAGGAATGAATTCTCACACCAATCAATTGTAACGTTTACGTCCTACATTGTAATTGCTATTATGAAACTTGAAAGGTATATAAAAATATTTAAACAATTGAATTAAATTATTCATTGCCTACGTGAAGTCATTTTTACTTTAAATGCGTCTTAATCGCTCCAGATTTTCCTTCATATACAAGCTTTAAATATATATAACCTAATATAAATTTGAAAGGAGTTATGAAACTTCTCTCTTTCAGGCAAAACAGTCAAGCAGATTGAAATAAAATTGTGCAATCAAGTGAACGGAAGTTGACCGTATGATCAGTTACTCGTATGTCGCCACAACTTTTTAACTCTGCTTGTAATGCAGGCCTGTGTCGTGTGGAAACGATTCTCCGTGGTGACGGTGGACTCTGAACTCTGGGGGTTTTTAATTTCTCCGTATAGCATTCTGCCTCCCGTATAATGATTTTTTGCAGAACCAGGAATCGGGGAAAGTAACTATAGATAATTTTGATTTGTTTCCCGTGAAATTACGTTCATTTATGGCTGTATCTTGCTGGCGCCCCAGAAATTCCCATTAATGCATTCCAAGCACGAATAAGAAGCAAGTAATTAAATAAATTAATTAAAATTAAATACAAAAGCTACAAAATCAATTCTCCTTCGAAGGACATACTTACTGATATACATATATTAACTACCAAATGTCACTAATAATAACAAATTTTGTAAGAATTTCTGAATTGTTTTATTCGTTTGAAAGCTGATAGATTTCGTCACATTATGTAGTTTTAATTCACTGCAAGAGTTTTATTGTTTTTTGTTCTAGTATTCAATTCTTAGACTTGTCTCAAGTCTCAAAACGTGGTCTATTAATCTATCACTTCTGTTGGTCAAATTCCTCTATGTTGTTCCCTTTTCTGCCTAGAAATTCCTGATTAGTTACTCCAGCCACCCCTCTGATTTTCAGCATTCTCCTATAGCACCACATTTCGAAAACTTCTATTCTTTTTCTGTCTGAAACTCCTATAGTCCACGTTTCGCGCCCATATAACGCCACACTCCATACGAATATTTTTAATAATGATTTCCTAACATTCATACTTATAAGTAAATTCCGGTTTTTCCGAAAGCCTTTCTTCCCTTACAATTCTACTCTACTTATTATGTTGACCAAATAGCAGAATTCTTTAACTTCCTTCAAAATATCGCTTCAAAATGTAATACTCTTTGTTATTTCACTATTTCTCATATTACACTCCATTACCTAGGGTTTCTTTGTTGTACTCTTCCTCGAGGACAACGTTCATGCCTTCATTATGGTTTCCAAGCCGTCTTATAACTCCCCTAATATCACAATATCATTAGCAAAGCTTAGGGTTATATTTTTCCTCCTTGCACTATGATTCCTTTTCCATATTAATCTTAATTTTCTTCATCGCCGGTTCTATATATAAGTTAAAGAGCATGGACCACAGATTTCATTGCTCCTTTATTGATTTCTGTTTAGTTTTCTTGATCTTCAATTCTAATTACTGCTGAATTTCTTCTATAGAGGTTATTGGTAACACTTCTATCTCGATATTTCATTCCTTTATTCATTTTCATTCGTCATATGGAGATCTGTAGTTTTGGGTATTTTGTAGGAAACATTTTAAAAAATATTTTATCTTATGGCTTAAATTTGACTGTAATTTGGCAACTTCTTTGATAAATATATGGGAACAATTTTTCCCCATAGCCAATAAGAGTCGTATATACCCTGTGCTCCAGAGAAAAGCAGTATTGCTTATTGCATACTGAAAGGGGCGAACAAGTTTTTTGTAGATTGTTTATGGAAATATTTTGTGCGCAAACGAGATAATGAACATTACTCTGTACCAGGAAATCGCGAAAATATTCATTTAACACAGTTAGACTCCATCTTTATATTTATCGTAGCTTCCTACACTCTGGTCTTTATTGACGCATAATGTTTAAGAGACTCTGAAGTTCATTACTTCAAATTGCGTATATTGTAGAATAACTACATCAGTTCTGTTTAGTTTGAAACTATCTAAATTCCCACTCTCCAAGAGAGAACTTGTTCCAGATTGCCCGTTACGAAACGCACCGTTCAAATTTTTGCTTGCTGCTACTTCGCCGCGGCCAAAGAAGTAACTTCCTTTCATTTGCCGAGCGTGAAAATGTAATGGCTGCCATTTCCCGGCATAAATTACTACTTAATATGAGACGAAACAAAAGGAAACGCCGCTGATGGATGACTTGGCTTTGTTTTTTTAAAATATAGAGCAACTAACTGTAGCGAACCAAGACGTTGGTGCGGCTATTTTAAGAGAACGTGGGAAAGTGTCGTGATGCAAATATAATAAGTTAAATTTTTTTTATAAATTCGGAGAATTGTTCAGCATCACACAAATATAGCTTCTAGGCATATTTCCCTAACTGATTAAAAGAAACCAGTATTTCCAACATAAAAATCACATGTAAATCACATAACACGTGGAGATGTCTTCACTTTGTTAACAGAATATTAAAGAAAGGGAGCGGAAAATCAAAATGCTAGTGCGTTCCACTATGTAGTATTGCGCTTGCTGCTGGGATCCATATAGGAAAACACACTTGGATGGGTTGGAGAGAGTCCAGAGAAAAGTAGAAAAAATTATAGTACAGGGACCAGGCCAAGGGCACGAAAAAGTGAATGCGTTGGGTTGGGAATCATTAGAGAGAAGGAGTACCCTTTTCTAATCGGACGTTGGTGGTAAAGCGTGGGGATAAAGACGCGAGAAATTAAAGGAGTCAACATATATATAGGTAGGCGGGATCACCAACTTAAAATTAGAACAAGACCGCAGACAATAGATATAGCTAAATATTCGATTTAAAATAGAACAATAGAAGATCGTAATAAGTTACCTGCAGCGCCGTTCGAGGTAAAACCTCAGAGTATTAGCTCCTTCGGGAGAAGTTTAAAATACTGGTATAAATTCGGGGACAGAAATTAATTTTCATTTTATAATTTTGAGGGAATTGAATTTACTCAATTAAGTGAAATAATAGTAATACTAATTGTTAGAGTATAAGTTATCTATAGTCAGTAGGTTTTAGTAATTAATATATTTTTTCATTGTTGTAACTTATGTCCCATTGTAGTTTAATAAATATATGTATACATACATACAAATAAGTAATAATTTCTCGTTAATAAATTTCCCACAGCTCTCCTTTTAGGTATCAAATATTTATCATAAAATTTTAATTTACTACATCCCCACATCTCCCTGATTGTCATATTTTTGTAATATATTGCTTTGATTGTATAGCAGTTTATTTAGTTGCAAATGAAACCTGAGAAAAGGTCTTTTCATAAAATGTCATCGACAACATTTACATAAATGTTCTCAAAGTATATGAACTAACTTTGAAATGTCTGTCGAAAACAGTCTACAAAAAGTTTGAAATCTAACGTTTCTACGTATGGTGAAGAGTTATTTACATAGTACTAATTGTTATATGCTTCAGAATCAATTTCCATATATATATATATATATTATTTGTGAACGTCTCTCTCTCCTTATATTTTAATTACAGAATCAGAAATCGTCCGCCGCCACAGATGACATCTTTAGTTTTTGTATTTTACCAAAGATAGTTTCCATTTTTAGTTATACTACACCAATCGCTTTGTATTTTTTCCTTTCTATACTGGTGTCGTTTGCATTTGAGACACGGTGAAATATGACGTCATAGTCTTTTGAGGTGTTGGTGGAAACATTGTGACGTATTACTGTCAAATTGTAATTATTACACTGTCTAATTCAAATAAGATATTAGAAGAACATGAAAGTAAGTTGATAACTTTACGAACGGACATGATTTCTGTCATTATTATTCTTACTTTGAAGCGTTTTCTATCTCTCGGTTTTTAAAAAACTAGGTTTAAGATTTAGAATTACTGCATCACCTGTGATATTTAATTTACATTGCTTGAGTTTCTGTGAAAGGTTGTACTTAGTATAAAGAATCTACATAGCACTTATGATTCTTTTCTGTCTTTTCATTTCAGAACCACGACAGGGGTTGCAGAAAGGTAAAGAATAGAAGCTAGCGAAATGCGGTGCTACCGAAGAATGCTGAAAATTGGATGGGTGGTTAGAGGAACTAACCAGGAGGTTCTAAGCAGAATAGGGGCAGAGAGAACAATTTGGAGGACGTTGACCGAGAGAACGGATAGATTAATAAGCCACGCTTTGAAACATGAGGGTCTTGTAAAATTAGCATTAGAGGGAAGAGCAAACCGAATAAAGTGTATGAGAAATCGACACCCCATAAATTCCAGTTATGACTGTGCACTTTTCCAAGAAATATATAATATTATACCCATTAGCTTTACTGCTTCGCCTGTTTCGGTGCATTTTCACCAGCTTTTGTCCATTGATTTGGTTGTCTTTTGGTCTCTGGAATGACGTGGTGGATCCACGTTTCATCGTGTGTGGGGGGAAGAACAGAAGGGGGAGGTAAGGATGGAATTCACTAAGCAGATTAGGGAGGATGTGGTATGTGGTAGCTATGCAGAAATGAAAAGGCTTGCGTAGGTGAGGTTAGCATGGAGGGTTGCATCAGACCGGTCTTAGGACTGAATACCACAACGACAGCATAGCGAATGGTCAAAATTGAAACGTTAGCTGATGACGTCAGTAGAAGAATATGGCAATTAGAATATCATAGGGAAATAATCCATGTTATGAAGTCGAATATGGCATGAACATAAGAACGAATGACTACTAAGAAGCTGTAACTTGCGTTGTTGGGGGAATGGAGATCGCTTGAGAAATGTGACGATGAGGGGACGAATGAGTGTTGTTGCTACAGAGAATGAGACACCATAATAATGTAGAGGTGGAACAACTCGAGAAAGTGTGAAGTGGCAGAGTCTACCTGTATGAAAGTATGATAATAGTTTGAGGATTAGAGGACTTATTACTAAAGATCTAACTGTAGATAATGATACATATTAAATGTTTTGTTCCAGCAATCTCTTCCTTTGGTGGAGTGATCACTGATCGCACGGTGTTTGGTAGATGTGCTGAGGTCCTGGAGAAGGGCCGAGTCCTCCGTGGCCATTAGAATCGCCGCGGCCGCTGCTCTAATGCGCTTTTAATGCCCGCCATCAATCCCCCGGTTCACCTGCAAGTGCTTTTTTTTTACCACTGCCGGGGTTGCTGCTTCCTTCTAAAGTGTGGGAGGCACAGACGGATAACTCACTCAGGCGGAAAGAAAGCGCCGTCGGACAAAGAAGCGCGCACTACCATCAGCATCTGAAGACCCGCGCTGCTTTTCCTTCAGCGATAAGCCGCGAGGACATTCAGCAGGAGGTTTTCATTTCCATTCCGGGGACTACGTAACACTAGGCGTTTCTGGGAATAATAATACGCCTCTAGGTTTTCACGTTGGAATTTGATTTGACTCCATCCCGGTGAAAGGAAAACCCGCGTGACACTCCTTGTAATAGTCTGCTTGGCCGGAGAGTGGGAGGTCCCGTGGTCGATTTGATTTTCCATTATAATATTCTAAATTAACTTTCGTGGCCCTTGGATGAACTTAAAATTGAAACAGTTCTTCTATCTTTGAATAACCGAGGCGTGTCCGGAAAGTAAGTACAGTTTTGGAAAAGAGCTCATAAAAACATCATTTTTCAAAACAAAATTTATTTTCCATGAACTAGAATCGGTTAAATTATTTTTAGACGTAGTTGCCGCCATTATTGACAAGATTTCCTTAACGGGAAACCAACTTTTGTATGCCTTCATCATAGAAAGATGCCGACAGTGAAGAGTGCCACTGGTTGAACACAATTCGCGATAATTTAAGCGATTTTTGACAATCTCAAGCAAAACACTTTTTGAAATAAGTGGAAAATCACAACAAAGCATTCTAATTGTGAACCGTATGTTTTCTATAATTTTCTCATACATGGTTTCAACCAAGCGATCATTGACAACAGGAAGCCGCCCACTCCGTGCTTCGCCATGAACATTTGTTCATCCACCATTGAATTGTCTAATCACATTTTCTTCCCAATACACTACAGTTTAACCATAAATCTTTACAATTTTACGATGAATTACTGCCGGATTAGCATTACGTGCGTTAAAAAACCGTATTACAGGAATCACATCACAGTTGGCGGGGTCAGAAATTGTTTTCAGCAATTTGAACAATCACAAATGTAAATAAACACAATCCGACTGTAATGCCGTCAGTGGAAATACATGAATCAGAGGGAGATGTGGGACGATGCGGATAATATGAAACACGTTTAGGAATTCTGCTACTTGCTTTTTCAGAGATCTTTCAATTTGGAATCATGTTTTTAAAAAAATTATTTGCCACAGCACACACGTTTGAAAAGAAAAATTAAATACCCGAAGTTTTGAACGGTAAGGTGTATACAGATACTTTTAGATAGAAATCTGAAAATACCAGCTATTTCTTTAGTGACCAAATTTAACTCTGTTCAATTGACAGTGCATTATGGGTCCTATGCCGTAGTAAACTGCCGCCAAGAAGTTAGGTTAGGCTCCGCATCATATGACGTAAGGCCTGGAGCTTTTGACATTCATTCATTGGGTGATTGCTATACTTCTACAATCACTAGTTATTACACTGCCCAAGTGCCAGAATTCCTTAACATCATTCAAAATATCCCTTCCCAATCTAACACCCTTTGTTATTCCACTGTTTCCCATACTACACTCCATCACCTTGGATTTCCATCTATTAATCCTCAAGTTGTACTCTTCCTCCAGGATCTCGTTCATGCCATTTATTATGGTTTCTAAGTCTTCTTCTGACTCCCCTAATACCACAATATCATTAGCAAATAGTAGGAATTTTATTTATTCTCCTTGCTTTATGATTCATTTTCATATTTCTTTTTAACTTTATTTAGCGCCTATACTATATATAAGTTAAAGTTCATAGGCAACTAACTGCATTCTTGTCTTACTCCTTTCTTGATTTCTGCTTTATTTTCTTGATCTTCAATTCTATTTACTGCTGACTGCTTTTTGTAGAGATTATGGATAACACTTCTCTTTCAATATTTTATTCCTGTCCTCTTTGAAGGGCTTAGTCATCGTAGACATTACTGAGACCTTGTGTATAATTTCGGGCATTGATGTTGAGTTTATTTAACTTAATATGAATCATTTCGGAAATTTTCGTGGTGGACTGCGTCATGCAATGGTAAATTATCCACGTGCCTAATAATTTATACATGATAAAAATTACCTGATGAAACCCACAAATATGATTGAAACGTCTCAAACATATTAACTAATTATTAATTACATGTTTACTAAAAAATTGGCTGTATTCTTTTTATTTTATCATTTTGATATTGATTCAGGCGTGATATCCTTATTCACGATCTTCAATATTAAATGCGCGCAGGGTTTGTCTATCGGTGCTTTGTAGTTAGTTACGTACTCCTTAATTTTCGTTCTCATTGTTGTTCGGCAAAAGGACAAATATTATACACCACATTAATCCTAACATGGAGATTGACGGGGCGTTTGTAGTTCCTAATATTGATTAAATAAATGCTATGTGGATTAAAATGTTAAATCATTAGGAATGGGAACGAATAGAGAAACAACGTTAAAATCAATCAGTAAATGATCGGGAGGTATGTTAAGTTGTTAGATAAAGTCAAGAAATTGAAACGAATGTGGTTCATATTCAAGTTTTCCATCAAATTAATTGTAAGAAGTTGGATAAATTGTGAAGACTATAATTGTAATGAATCTTCTACAACACAGAAATGCAATGTGATTTCCATCAAAACATAAACGTGTCCTCAAATGTGTACAATCAATAAAATAAAAGGTGAGTAAATTAAATATATAATGGGAAAAGTTTGCATTAATTATAACAAAAAAGTAAATATCGGTCTGTCATTTCTTTTGAGGAATGTGCGGTGCCGTAGGAAACGCTTTTTTTATACGAGAGAGATTTATTATCTTGATTCCTCGTACAGCATAGCCTACGCAATAAAACCTGTCAGCCGCATTCAAAAATGCGTCGCCTTCACAACTTTATTTATAAAACGTGTTCCAAATTGTTGTCGTTCTTGGGGAAGTTTGAATTGCTAAGCGAATTGTGGAACGTGTGGCCAAAGACAGTTGGAATTTTAAGAGCAACGCGAGACTCGGACCAGATGGTCCTCGACTCTTTGCAGGAGAACGTGCTCATTGCGTTTAACAACGTGCCTTACTTATTCAAATTAGTTTCACCGTAACGCACGTAGCTAGTCTTTAATCGAGTGCATTCGAAACGACGCACGATGTTGTAATTCTGAGACAATTAATAATAACAAGTGCGCTTGTTATGCAATCTTTGGGAGAACTGTTTAATGATCGCTGGCGGCCGAGTGATGTTCTTCTGTTGCGCTTGTTGTTATTTTTAACTTATTCTTCTTTCTCTTCTGTACATTAAGAAAGGTAGTATTATAAAATCGTCCCTGTATTCGTAAAGTACACATGCAAGGACTGATCAGGTTGAAATTCAGAATATTCTCTTTAAGCTTTATATTGACGATAAAAACCGTTTCAAACTTCCGCTATTAAATATTATGCGGTCCCCCTGTTCTTGGATGCCTTACTCTTTCCATATTCTTGCATTGCTAAGATGTCTATTTGGTATTTTCCTACTTGTTCCAGCAGATTCTTCAGTGACCCTACTCTATTCAAGCTTAATACGTTCCATGTGGCAAATATCAAATCGCGTCCTTTATCCTTGCTGAGTCGTCTTCCTTTATCCGTCCGGCTACTATCATTAGTTTTCCGTTTTTTTACGGTGTGGGTTGTTAGCCCAACGACCAACCCCCAACTTGGAGGAACAGTGGACTATATTTAGTCTGACCTGTCTGGCTTGGGTGGCCCTACCAGGAGTTTAAACTCCCGCCAGCATAGCTCTCAGGGTCAATGGAGCACGCAAACCTCCCCGCCTCGATAAGGCGACAGTCCTTCCTACTGCGATATATAATTTCCTTCGGTGGCGGGGAGAAAATCTTCTCCAATCAAAATAAAGAGCCATTCACCCCTCTTACCACCGATGTTTGGGGAAAATACCAAGCCTTGTCACAGACAGGTGTCACGGAGTCTCGACGATTTTAGAAAATCCAGACCGGAGCCAAACTGTCTGCAAACTTCCTTAATTTCTCTCAGACCGAATTTCCTTGCTATTGTATTGCCAAATTCTATTTCGTCGTGTTCTTTTTGTGTAAAACTTTACGTTTTTATTTTTATTCTGAATGTTTCCCTCGCGCTTTGCGGTAAAATTACTGCCAGTTTAAGGTCGGTTCCAATTTGGTTTTGCTAGGCTGTCTCCTGGTAGCGAATAATGAGAAATTTGAGAAAATTTACAAAGAATTTGTTGGCAACTTTCAGTATGTCTGTGGAAGTGTTGATAACACGCAAAATTTGGGTTTGGTGCCAACTTTTGTTGCTCAGTATTACTTATTTTCATAACTTTTGATAAAATGAAAATTTAATCGTATAATTATAACGTCACTGTGTTAAGTTTGGTTTTCTGCTTCGCATATGAGTCGACATTGTACGATAATATTTGGTTCAGATTTTTTTCTTGTAACTTGTGTCTTCTTTATATTCCACGTTGTTCTATATTTCTCTTCCCATTCAAAATTAATTTTTCTATTCCATTGAGACATTCTGGATTCATGAGTGTATCGTAATATTTCAGTTTTTCTGCTAAGAGATTTTTTTTGTATCCAATTTGTTCCATTCCGTTTTTCTAAATTCCATTCACCCGAATGATTAATTACCTAGCGGTTTATTATTTTTTGGAAAGTTGATACTTTTTCTTATGTTGCGGTTTTCCGTTATTGATGTGTTGATAGAATAATTAGACGACGGTATTTTCCCCGTACGTCAGGGACCCAACAGATTCTTTTCTAAATGCTTTGTTCTTGTTGCGCTTGTTCGTTCCGAACTGTAACGTTACTGCAATTTACTTTACATAATCTACGATCGTCTCGTCCCAACAGTTTTTTCCGCTTGCTTTTATTCCCACCATTAATAATCCTGCATGTCGTAAAAAGTGACCCACTAACTCGTCTATCTCTCTCTTTAATTTTTGGCCAGACCATTCCGCAGCGGACACGTACGTAACTTTCAGTTCCTACCTAAACGATACCACTTAATTCACAATTTTGTACGCTAAATCAAGTTTTCTACTTGTGTTTCGTAACATTTAGAATACTTTAAGGATTGGCGCTCTTTTTACGGGATCATTACTTGTCACTACTCATTATAAAATATGATGAGGCACGTTGTCGTTTTTTGTTTGTTGTAATAGTTTTTCTGCTGCCGAAGATTTTAGTTGTGTAACGTGGTAATGACAGTTGGGCGTCTAGAATGATTGATCGTTAATTTGGAAATGCGTTACTTAAGGCGGGGCAAAAGGGATTGAGCTTAACTTGGAACTGTATATATAACACCTAACATCATTTTACCTCACCTTAAATTTTAGTTAATCCTTATAATGATAGATGAAACAAAATCTTTTGTGGCCAGTAACAGAAATACTATTAAAGACATTCAGTTTAAAACAGAAATGTTTCAGTACCTATTTATAACTTCTTCACGTTGTAACTTAGCCGAAAAGTTGTGGTGTAAAATTAGTGTAACTTTAAATTGTAATCGTTTCCTCAGTCTGACGCATAAACAATTTTTCTTCATAGCCACTTGTTTCTAATCCAGACTGAGTGAACGATTGTATTTCAAATTTCAATTTTTACACCGTAACTACTCAATCACCACCCTAAGAAGATGAAAATAGATAGCGAAACGTTTCTATTTTAATAATATTACTGTTATTGGTCGTAAACTATATTTAATTTCATAGAATAAAAAAAACAGACGTAACATAAAAAATATTATGTTAAATGAATTAGGAGAGTGTCCTTTTTGAAGAATATTAAGAATATTTCTAAAAGAATACTGAATTAAACTGTAGTAAATATTATATATATTATTAATCAGTCCAGTATTTATCAGTTATTAAGTGCGGGGTTGAGAGAAAGGGGAGATTGGGGAGTGATGAGGGGGTGAGGGGGAGAAAGAGAGGGATGGAGGGAGAGGGTGGAAGGGATGGGTGAGGGGGAAGGGGGAGGGGAGACCGAGAGGATCGTTGTTGGTTGCTCCGAGTGACATATAAAAAATATATTTAAGTGAATTACGCTGGGAAACATTTTAGGAAAGTTTTCGATGAAATATATTCTGAAAACTAAATTGCTTAGCAATAAAAATTTAATTGATTATTCTCTAATTAAAATAGTACTTTAAAAGTTATACAATTCACAAATTATCTACACAATTTCATTTAACACTAGTATAACTTCACTTTTTCTCAAGAATTGGGTAGAAATAAAAGAACATATTTATTTATATACAATCAATGTCCTATCTGAAGTGTCTGAAGGAATTCCCGAAAAAACTGTATGATTTTCTGTCCAGAGGTGGAAATTTTATTTTGCTTTATTCTTAATTACTACCTACGATCACATGCAAGGAGGTGCCAACAGTTAACACTGTCTTGCTAACATCTCACAAAATACTGCGGTTTTCATGAAATGAAACCCAGAAACTCATTTTAAATATATAACTCAAGAATCACAAAATTTTGAGTTAACACCTTCGTGCACTAAGCTCTTCAATTGCATTTTGTTATTCCCTGAGAGGCAGAGTGACGTCACAGATCACGTCTCACTAGTCAGGGTGGGCAACTCACCTACATCGCAAAATGAGTTTCTGGCGCCCATTACTTGAAATGTTCAACAATAAGAAGAAGAAACCGGCTTACAGAAATATGTAAGCCCTGAGACTGGTTTGATGCAACCCTCCATGCTAACCTATCTTGCGCAAGCCTTTTCATATCCTTATAACTAGCACACCCCACATTCCCCCTAATCTGCTAAACGTATTCCATCCTTTCCTCCCTCTTATGTTCTTACCCCACACACTTCCCTCTCATGCTAATTTTACAAGACCCTCGTGCCTCAAAACGTGGCTTATTAATCTATTTCTTCTCTTAGTCAACGTCCTCCATATTGTTCGCTTTTCCCCTATTCTGTTTAGAACTTCCTCGTTAGTGATTCTATCCACCCATCTGATTTTCAGCATTCACCTATAGCACCACATTTCTAAGGCTTCTATTCTTTTCCTTTCCCCAATTCCTATCGTCCACGTTTCACACCCATATAACGCCACGCTCCATACAAACCTTTTTAGCAAAAATTTCCTAATATTCGCACTCTTTTTCCGAATCCTTCCTTGCCTGTGATATGCTACTCTTTATGTCTACTATACTTCTACCATCCCTGGTTATTACGCTTCCTAAGTCAAAATATCCCTTTCTAATGTAACACCCATTGCTATTCCTCTGTTTCCCAAACATTACATTACATTGGTTTTCCCTCTATTAATCCTCATATTGAACTCTTTCTCCAGAACTACGTTCATGCCATTTATTATGGTTTCCAAGTCTTCTTCTGACTCCCTTAATACTACAATATCGTCGGAAAAGCGTAAGGTTTTTATTTCTTCTCCTTTCAGTATGATTCATTTTCCATATTCCGTTTAACTTTCTTCATCGCCTGTTCTGTATATAAGTTAAACAGCATGGGCGACAGACTGCATCCTTGTCTTACTCCTTTCTTGATTTCTGCTTTCTTTTCTTGGTCTTACTGCTGTTTGTCTTCTGGAGAGGTCATGTATTAACCTCGTTTCTCGATATTTGTCCAGAAAGATACTGAAGATTATAATAATCGATATAAGTATTTATAGATGTGTTATATTTGTATTCGATATTGTGATTGCTACACAACGGTTGGCAACACAAGTTATGAATCGTCTTCACTTTTTTTACTTTGCTGTACCCATAGTCGATACTGATAAAATAACGATCGAATGCAATTCTTCAGACACGTTAACGGCACCTGCAACGTTTCAAACATTTTTTATGGCAATAATTAAACAGGATACCTTCCTTCTTGAATACGTAGAAAAATATATTGTTACATATGAAACGCTTGAGGTATACATATATAACAGTTAATAATTAAGAATAAATTCTCGGGACTCCAAAACATTGTAGAAACACGACGTGTTGCTGCTTGACGATGACGTCGTGTTTCTACAATGTTTTCACTCGATTTGAATCCGAAATATTCTTGTTAGCAACATACATCGTAAAAGTCTTTATTTTATAATAACAGTTAGTAATTTCATATGTAATTATATTAATCTGACTTAACAATGAAATACAAAGAATGGCCAAATGTCAGAATTAGAAGGATTTAATTTGAATTAAGACGTTTCGTCCCCAACTTTCGGGACTTCCTAAATTCAGTAATTAAAATATTTTAAAATTTTATTGTGCTGCCGCAAGTTCTGGGGACATTGAGTTAATAGTTTTATTGTCTGTTGCATTATGTAGCAATCCGAATCTGTAACGTTTGAATTTTATCAGTTAACTTCGTAAAAAATATGACGTCAAGTTTGAAAGCACGAGATTTGTAAAATAACTAATATAACTAAATAATCCTGGACTGATAACGTTTATAACATCCCTATCTCCTAAGATAATATTTCACATTTTGCTAACATGTACATCACTTTACAAAATTTAATCCTTAGATCTTAAAGTTGAAAACATGTGCCTGATAACTGATGTTGGCAAGAATGAATGAATTCCTTTAATTTATCACACTTATTTTAACCGTCTCGTGATCACCTCTTCCTTGACTCGCTTTAATTAATGTCATTCCATCATCTTACGTTGCAATGAGTTCAAGGAACAAGAAATCATAAAAAAGATTTATATACATTAGATTCCCAGGAGCAATAAATAGTCTGAAGTCATTTCAACAACCTTGCAAGTCATTTTTAAGATGCAACCTTTGTTCAAGCCTCCATTGGAAACTATTCCAATTATGAGGTAACGCTTATTTTAGTCGTTTACGACGAGTGACTTTTCAAGACTGCTGTGGAATATTTTCTTCTGTATTTCCGCAGAACGAACTGTCGGATATCTTTGCTCATGGCCTGTGAGATGAATTGTGCATTTTTTTATTTAAATTTAGGAAGTCTAATTAATTCCTTTCAAAAAATTACGTGACCGTTGTATCTAAGTTGAAGTGTATTTCAAGTATCTGAAACAATTAACAGTAAATATTAAGCAAATTTATTTAAAATAGATGCTGTATGTTAAGAAAAATTAAACCACTTACGTGAGTGAAACCCCCATATCGAAAGAATTCAATTTTAAGCCGCTTGGCGCCTCTCTTAATCCAGTAAAATAGAATTTTTCCGTTAGCCTTCAAATACATTAATAGAATTTGTGTACTCTCTTATTTGACGAAGCTATAGCCGAGCGTTTCCGAGGTTTCCCGAAGACGTTACAAAGAGCTATTATGTAAAGTGATAGGCTACATACGATCATATATCTGCAAATAAAATAATAAAGTTATTGAAATAAAATACATTAATAGTAAATAAATTATCATCTGATATTCAAAGAATTAAATTAAATAAATTAAAGACCAGTTTTACGGACACAATTTTTACCTATATTGAACATTGTTTCGTCGTCAAATTTGGGACTTATACAAATATAATGTTTTGTAGAAAAACCTGAAGATGAAACGTGGTTTAATAAAAATAAATTAATCGTTGACGATTACTTACGATTACAGAAACTGGAACGCCTAAGGGGCTCATTTACAGTAATATTTGGTTCGAAATACTCCTGTGCAATCTCACAAACATTGTTTTCATGAACCTTTGAGGAAACAATATGCATCCATGAGTGACATTTCGGAGGCGTGTTTTAAATTTTTTAATCATAGAATTATATTTGACTTTTTTCAGTGGCGATAGATGGAAAGATACGCCCATTGCCAATGAAATTAGAAATTTTAAAAGCCGTAGAAAAGGAAAATATGATAATATAATAACCAAAATTTCAGTTCACGTCAGTAATTAAAACAAATCAACTGTATAGTTACTACAATTTATCATATTTTTCTTTTACACATCGGAAAACAGCAACATATTACGAAATTAACTATACAATACAAAACGTCTGCGTTAAATGTATACTAATTAGATAAATAAATGTCGTACTAAGCGACGGAATTAACAGGTAAAATACATTCCACTCAACGTCTCTTTAGTCCCTGTTGCTTTCGTTAGGCGATTCAAATTTGCAAGAGCCACAAGACCTGCTCCACGCGTTGTCCGGTATACTGTTTATCACTTCATCTTGCCCGTTAATTGGGTACTTTCTTAATCTGATTACGGTCGAAATGTTACGTAGTGCTTTCTTAATTAGTTACATAATACTTAGCCGTATTTTCGGTTATTTTATTATTTAACTGTAATTTTTTGCAATCGTAGATTAATTTTGTCTGTAAAACAATTGAGTTACTTGAAAATAGATATTTATGTGATAAAAAAATTAAATTAACATAATAGCCAATAAATGCAAAAAATTTGATATTCAATATACTGTTAAATAAGAGAGTTACAAAAATAAAGACAAAGATTCATCTGAATATCGGAAACTCATCAGGTAATAAATACATTAATAAGAAGGGAGACTTAAATTACTATAAATCGAAATAATCCAAATAATTCTTCAATATGTTGTTGAAGTTGAATTTGGATTCAAAAGAATTAATTCACATGTGCAGAACAATCATCTTTAAACAAATGCAGAAATTAAAAAATTGAAATGATTTGTGTCAGTTTTTTATTTAAAAGATGAATTATACTACGTTTCGTCTCTCATTTGACACTTCTTCAGGTACTTTCCTGACATTAGGAGTGAGGTCCATGAAAAGCCAAATTTAATAATGTTTAAAAAATTGAAACATTTTACTTAATGTAATCCGTTGTAATTTTCATTTTAGTATACCTGAAGAAGTCTCAAATGAGAGACGAAACGTAGTACATTTCAAATTTTAAATATAATAAAAAACTGACAAAGAGCCTGTTTAAATTCATTTAATTATGTATTTAAATGTCAGATATCCTAACAGTAAAACGACCGTATATATATACTTATTAATCCATATTGGAATTGAAAAAATAAACTTTTTTTAATTTTACAGTCTTCATTCTTTAAAAAAGTCAATCTTCTGTCAGGCAAAGAAAAATTGGCGGCAGTTGATTGACTGAAAAATTAAGAAAGGGTTTTGTTTCAATTTTGGTATAGATGATCAATAATAAAATTTATTGCTTTCAAGTAGTGAAATTAAATTTAATAATTATAAATGGCACTTTACTGTCGTCTCGTTCTTCATTCTTTATTATATTTTGAAATTGTGCTTTTATCTACCACAATATGATTTTTTTATCTGATCCGTGAAATTCTGTTCCTGACTAAAGCCTGATGAAACCAGAATAAGGTAGATGTTGATATTAATTTATTAGCCAGGGACAGGAATTGATAAGGCTGAAAGAGAGTTGGACTTTGGAATATAAGTTGTCTTTTCATCTTCAGCGTTCAAAGTAAGGCGAATTTAGGATAGAAAATAGGAAAACTTCGGTACGTGAGACGTTATTTTATTAAGCCGTTCGAAGCTGAAGAGAATCAAAGACGCTGGATAGGTTTTGAAGATTGAGTTTAATATATGAAAAACAGAATACTGAGCTAAAGAGAGCCCAGGAGCCTAGCCAGGTTTCTATAAGGAAGTACAAACATAGAGGTATGAAAAGCTTCGGCAGCTACACCCTCTGTTCTGTCCTGCAATATAGTGAGAGAATAACTAATCACGATCCAAAAATTATTCACGTGTGGACCTGACGGGCCCCTAATTTATATGTTAAATCCGATCTTATGAAAGTGCATCTTTGTAACTGAACTTGACCTTAATTCTGCAAATATCTTGAAACAAAATCATTAAGGTGTTACTGCCAGACAGCCACATCCCGCTATCAGCCTAATTTACAGACGTTTGGATACATTAAGTTAAGGAAACGGAAAATGTTGGTCACAATATGACACCCGTATAGGCTATGAATGTAATACGCCGTCTTATTGTTGCAGCGTGCGGCACCAGTGTCACAGCTCTCTCCTTTTGTGATTTATTATTATTGTGTGTATTTGTATTGTCTTCTTTATTCATCTCCTGTATCCTGTGCCACTATCCGTAAACATATGTTGGGTACTTGCCACGGGTGCTGATGTTTTATGGTATTTTACGTTATTTATAAAGACAGTGCTGTTGTTTCATGTTCTTTTTTATTTATTTAATTTTAGTTTTTTTTATACCAAAGGTTTTTTGTGTGTGTGGCGTGGCTGTGCAGATGATACGGTTTCGCAAGGTCTCCTTTCATCGGGATCTCCTCGCTTTAGATTCGCACGAGGGCTCGTGATGGCTCTTTGATTGCTCCTAATTGGGCGGTAAGTATAACATATATCGCACCGGGCAAAGCCGCGCCGGGGTTTAAAATATTAAGCTCAATTTTCCGACGGGGAACCGCACGACTTCTCGTGCCGGAGGAAGCCGATTGCCAGAAAAGCAGGTCGTGACTTCGGCTCTCCATTAAACTCCCATATTCTATTAGGCATGGGACTCGCTCAATTGCCAGCTTTCAAATGGCACACTAACTGTTGACTTTTGCCGTTACCAGGAGAAGATTTTTCTTCCTCCCGCCGCGCTGCCGTGCGTCTACGGTAACGATGTTGTTATAGTCGTAATCTCATCTCTCTCTCTCTCTGAGATCCTTTTTCCCCTCTTCTTTCACTCTCAATTATTATCGGGGCAAATGTGTAAATAACAACTCTGTCACGAAACGTGCGAGATTCCCCGTTCCAAGTTCAATCTGACAAAATGATTATGATTAATGTCGAACAAGCGCTGCAAATGGAGTGTGGCGTCGTGAATTTCGTAAGGGGGAATAAACGTACATTTGCCTTTTTATTTCTGAGTGTGAGACCGACCGTGATTTGCCCCCACTTGGTCCTGTTTCCACACCCACGCGAAACCTTGCTCGCTCGCTGTACGAGAAGCAGAAACATGTGCTCATTGTCTCTTATGCGAATGATTAATTATCACCTAAGGGAACAAGGAACACGTGTCAGTTTCGGTTAAGCAACTAATCTGTATTGCACCGCAGCGTCATCAACAACGCATCGGAGAATATTATTATTACATAACGAGGCTACTGTAACATTTGTCCTAGGTTTCGAAGTTTCGTATTATTAACAACTGTATTCCTTCAACTTCAAAGGAAGGGAAAAATACACCAATTTTGGTGACTCACGAAATGGCATCGATACACACAAGAGATAGGAGAAGATCAGTTTGGTTTTAGGATGAATGGAGGTATAAGGGAAGACATATTGACTTTACGTCTAATTTTAGTAAACTTTTATAAGACAAAACCGGCCTACGTACACTGCGTTTGTAGATTTAGAAATAAGCTTTTGATAATGTGAACTGGAACACACTATTAAGGATTTTGAAGAACACAGGTATAAAATATCGAGAAAAACGGCTTATACATAAACTCTAAAGAAGGCAGTCAGCAGTAATTAGAATTCAAGATCAAGAAAAGAAAACAGAAATCAGGAAAGGAGTAAGAGAAGGATACAGTCTGTCGCTCATGCTGTTTAACCTATATATAGAACAGGTGATGAAGAAAGTTAAAACGGAATATGGAAAAGGAATCATACTGCGAGGAGAAGAAATAAAAACCCTACGATTTTCCGATGACATTATAGTAGTTTCTACGAGTTAGAAGAAGACTTGGAAACCATTAATAAATGGCATGAACGTGGTCATGTAGAAATAGTTCAATATGAGAATTAATAGAGAGAAAACCAAGGTAATGGAGTATAGTATGGGAAACAGTGGAATAACAAAGGGTGTTAGATTGGGAAGGGATATTTTGATGGCAGTTAAGGAATTCTGCTACTTGGGAAACTTAATTACTAGCGATGGTACAAGTATAGTAGACATAAAGAGTAGGCTAACACAAACAAGGAAGGATTCGCGTAAAAGAGGAATTTACTTACGGGTAATATAATTTTGAATATTAGGAAATTGTTATTAAAAATGTTCGTGGCGTTATATGGGTGCGAAGCGTGGACGAAAAGAATAGAAGCCTTTGAAATGTGGTGATATAAGCGAATTCGGACAATCTGACGGGTGGATAGAAACACTAACGAGGAAGTTCTACAGAATGGAGGAGAGCGAAAAATATGGAGGAAGTTGACTAACAGAAGGGATAGATTAATAGGCCACGTTTGGAGACATTATGGCCTTTTAAAATTAACATTAGAGGGAAGAACAGAAGAGGGAGGCCAAGGATAGAAACTCTAATCAGATTAGGGAGGATCTGGGGTGTGGTAGTTATGCGGAAAAGAAAAGGTTAGCATGGAGGGTTGCATCAGACTAGTCTTAGGACTGAATACCACAACAACACAACCGACTCAAACGTACAATACGAAATATATATTCAAGGATGAAAACAAAAAACGGATGAGTGCGACTTTATTTTAGATTCTTTTGGACGAGAATTATATAACAAGAAAATTTATCAATAGTAAATTTTACCTCTAGATTATTGGGTTCATCTTTATGTTGTAGAGACTTGGAGAAGGTGTGTCTTGATAAGTTCATCTTTAAATTTGATAATTTTTTTGTCGAATTCTCCCAATAATTGAAAGACGTTAAACACATAATTCCATCAATTCTTTCATTTGGACCTTCTTTTTCTAATTATTAAAGATATGTGAATGACAATTTCTCTTGTGATTCTAAATGTATTTGCAATTGTATAAATACTCATATCTAAAGTTGACTGCCTGAAAGGGCAGCTTCAACCAAAATGTACGGAAGTCGGTTTTATTAAATAAAAATATATATTCGAAATTGCTTTATTCAGTTTAATTATTTTGTAAAACAGACTTTAAATTGACTAAAGTAATTAAACAAATTGATAACCTTGTACAGTCTGTACAAGGTCATCAATTTGTTTAATTATATATAACAGACGTTAAAGTTAAACCTATTGACTAAGATAAATTAAATTAAAATTACTACTTTGTAGAGTTTCTATAATCAGGCCCTGATCTAATAAGTGCGGGGCCCGATAGTTTTTTTTTGCGGGTCCCTCTATATTTTCAATATTTAAATAAAATACAAATTCAATGTATATTCAATATATATTCTTCTTCATATTTCTTCATCATTTTTGTCATCATTATCTATTTTTAAAAATGTTGTCAAAGCACCTCTGAGGTTTTCACTTTCGATGTTCCTTTTTGCACTTAATTTCATTTTTAGACTACCGCTTTTTTATTTTATTCCCGAATCTCTTTCTCGTTAAATGTATTTTCAATTTTCAGTATAATTTCTTGTTAATAAATATTATGTAATAGGGTTAGTACTTACCTTTTTTAACAATAACAATTAGTAATTGTAGTCACAAAATACGACACTAAAATATAAAAACGATTAGAAGAATAGAGAACTACAAATGCAATAAACTATTGACATTTAATAGTAGCTACAACTACTTAACAGCCAGCGCAGCGCAACAATGACTAATGCCAAAAAACGAATGTGAGACGCATATGAAATAGAATAATTGAGAAAGAATATAGTACAATCCGATTAATTAAACATTAGTCAAATATATATATATATATATAATTATAAACACACTAATAAATCTCATCCAACAATTCGAACTTAAAAATATATATTTTTAATTATTTGTATAATTTATAATTTATTCTTTATCGTCAAAAACAATTTGCTTTAAATTTAGAAAAATAACTTTTTGTTAATGATCAATTGTAAATGTTCTTTATCGCGTCGTCCACCATTCCTCCCTCGCGTTTCGCTTTGATTGTATATGATGATGCTATCTTTAGCGCTTTAGCTGAGGTGTTTTCAATGTGCAGAATCCAAGCTAGTTTCTCGTCAAAAATAATGCCGACGTACTTCATCTGTCGCACTTGTCGTAGTTTCACGCCTTCGTATATGACTGTGACACTCGCATGTTTCCGCCGGGACACCAAAAGCACTTCGCATTTGATTGAATTTCGTTTTAGTAACGGCACTCCATTTGGACACTCTTCGTAGGGCAAGGGACGCGTTCTGTGTTGCTTCATCTGCGCTGTTATCACCAGATCGTCTGCGAATGCTTGGTGATGCACATGTTCTCCCAACTCTTCCTGGAGTAGAGAATCGTAGTTCACGGCCCATAGAATTGGAGAGAGACATGAGCCTTGTTGACATCCGACAGCCAAGTTGCGTTCATATTTTTCTCCCTGAAGCAGGTAACAGACTGTTCTTCCTACAAGATAGTTGTTGATTGCTCTGTACAAATTACGAGGAACATCAAAGTCATGTAGTTGAGCTAATATGACTGGCCACCATGCTGCGTCGAAAGCGCCTTTGACATCCATAGAGATGACGGCGACGTATTTTTCCTATCGAGCGCAATTTTTAATATTCCAGCGATGTTGTAGGCTGCATCAATTGCTGATTTTTGTGGAAGAAATCCGTATTGGCGGTCTGATAGCAGCTTGTTACTTAGTAAGTAATGGCAGAGTCTGTCCGACAAAATCTTCTCGTAGACTTTGGCGAAGACGTTCAGTAGACTTATTGGTCTATATGTTCCTGGAAGAGTAGTCTCTGGTTCCTGGTTTAACCAAAATGATGAGCATTGCTCCTTTCCACGCTGTGGGGAATAAACCAACACGATAACAGGAGTTGATGAGCTTCGTGTATGTATCTTCCGTTGCATTGAATATAATTCGTGCTATATCCGCATGACAATTAGTGCATAACTTATAAGTATCGAAATTTAAAATATAAACAAATTTGTTCAGTACAAATGTTATAAACTCTATATATTCTACTGAAATCAATCGAATTAATTTTTAATTCTTGTGTTGTACCAAACCGCTCAATGTTTAAACGGTAAGCGGTGTTTATGTATTCTACGGAAATAAAGGAGAATGATCAATTGCGGGGTCCGATTGGGCCCAGTCGCTCCTTAAATCCGGGCTTGTCTCTAATACAACCATAATTAATCTGGATGAGCCGAATCAGTCATTTTAAACAAAGGAATAAGTGGGAAGGATGTTATAGATTTTACCAAGTGTGAATAAGTGTTCTTCATCTGGTTGAACTAAATGAGGAAAAGCCCTCCAGCACAGATGTTAATGTAACGGTCTCAAAGACAACGGCCGGCTCAAGCTTCTGCGTGACTGCCTTTGTCTTTGGATTGTGACTTATTTTTCCCGAAATCATTGAGTCGCCCGTCTCCTTTCCAGAAACCTCCTTAGCGGCATTTTGTCGGCACGGCCTTCAAAGTGTCTTCTATTTAAGTCGGGGTCCTTTGCATTTCAAGTAACCAACTTGCCCATAAAGTTCCTAAATGACATTGTCTACTTAAGAGGAAAATATATGGTGGCACAGAACAACATTCAGTAAAGTCGTTATTTATTTCTGAATGAACTTACGGGCGGCGGAAATTTTGTAAAATGGTTTTTACTAGAAATCAGAGTTAACTCAACACTAATTTTATTTTTCATTTCCAAGATTATGTATGGTCAAGAGGATCGATCCCCGCGCGAAGATTTCCGATTTTTCAGCTTCTATTATAATGGCTTGAACGGGCATCTACCAAATATGACTGAGGTACGGGGTTTCTCGTATAAGTCGGTAGTTCGTCAGAGGCTACGTCGTCTCCAAAATTGCACTTTTCACCTACAATACAATGCTGCAGTTATTAGAGAATTCACCATGAAAATTCATTTCTAAGGATCTATGTACACAGATTAAGAAAATAATTCTGAATAACTATTTTTCCTTTTTATTTATTTAGTTTATTTCGCATCAACCCAAGGGTTATTAGCGAACCACCATTACATTATTTACATCGTAATATACATCATTTCATAAAAACTGAATTATGATTTATGATAATTCAATTCAATTTATGATTTCTTAAAAACCTTTAACGATTGCCAGAGTAAAACTGTTACTTGTTATTACATTACATTTAAAATTCCGATTAAGGCAAAAATTATACATACATTTTTAAATTCATAAAACTGCACTCCTCAGCAAGTCTGAAACAGAAAATTTACTACTTTAAATTTCACTAAAATGCCTACTTCAGAAGTAAATTTCAGGACCTTTACGATGTCTTTGTTCGTTGCTAAATGAATAGGATTGAAATGTTCCAGAACCTTCTTCCTTTTATTTTTGTGAGTTTGGCATTGCATTAATATATGTGGAATAGTTACAAGTTCTGCATATCGATTCTTTTCCTTTTGAGACAAGGTAGGTGTAAGTTTAGTGTGCAATGCTTGAATTATGTTGATCGCTACATTATGTTTCGTGGATAACTTTCTAATATTTACACCTCATTACTATTCACTATTTCTTTTGAAAATACACCACTTTTTTCAGAGCTTTTGTTTTGCTGATAATTTTAGCCTTTTGATTAATTCTTTACTTTTTTCATTACTTGTAGATTTTGTGTGGAAATCATTGGTAGCTGCTCTGTTTTCCATGTTGGGGCCAGAGAATACGATCTAAGTCGAAGTCTGGGTAAGGTTGTTTTTTTTTCGAGTAGATCCCAACGTTGCGAGTAAGAGTTTGGCTAGCAACTGCTTTGCGTGTTAAATTTATCATTTTCCGAATGTTAATGACGATGTTATAAAAATAATGATGAAATAAAGAAGTCGTCATGTACCAAAGATGTATTGGTTGTTGCATCCAAGAAGGGGCGCTTAGTTTTGTTGTAAGGCTGTTGGCTTGACTAACATTTAACTGTTATTTAATCATGTGCCAAAAACTTGATATAATCAGACGTCTTTGAAGATTTTTACTAATTTGGCATAAGTCAATATGAGTCACACGGGTTTAATTTGGTATAATGCGGCTACTATCGTTTCTTTCTTTTGCATCATTTCTCACGAAAAGGGATTTCCCTCTTTAACGGATTGTAGAGTTTCAGGCAAGCGAATTATCCTCGCGGAGGGTTTCTGTGCATGTCGGCCCTTGCGCTGCCTTTTCGTGCAGATCTCCAGCTGTCGGATGGGGGTTTCTGGCTCAAGGGTAAATCTCTAGAAGCGTGCCTCAAGGTCGCGAGGAACTACGGTCGCGGTTCGATTCCTTAGCAGGGCCTTCCTCTTCCCGGCTTTGTTCCAACATCGCAGTGACAAATCAGCTTTGCCGCACTTTGCCTTTATCTCCTCCGCTCGCTGCCTCCGAACCTCAGTGTCTTTCCTCCGATATGTCCTGGAAAATTATATTTCTCTGGTATGTAAGCTGAAATTTCCAATTATTCAGTTCTTTTCTACACGTGTACTAACGTTGTACCTAAGCTTCCCTGACTTGCAGTCCCCACCTCTCCCATTTAAGGGTTATTTTTATAAATAATATTAACTTCTACCTCCCCTCCTAAGCTAAAACACCGCCTTAACACATGTATAACCTAGACCCGTTCCCTACTAGGCCTAGATAATAAATGAATGTAATTACCTATTCCTTCTGACGATTACAGCGTCCTAAAAGCTTATTGGTACGACTTCATAAGAAAGGTCCAGATTTTGTAAAATTAATTAAGTTTCTGTGTAGCCTTCTGATGCCGTCTCTATGCCACTCTGAGCTCTGATTTTCTTCCTGTAGTTTTTCTTAAAAAATGGCTGTCATTTTAAGAATAAATCCCTATTAAATTCTTATGAACTAACTGCTCATAATTTCACCCACCACACTTATTGAAGCTATTCTAGAATACAACCTAGCGTGTTCTCCGAACCCTTCCGAAGATATATCTTTTTGATTTTTGTGAATTACTAAATTCTAATTCGTGTTCTAAATATTTCAAATAAGAAAAATTTCTGGTGGCAGCGGAATTTAAAATTACCGTTATTGGAATATATATTTCAGACATAAAAATCATGTGCTGCCATCAGAATTATGATGGTATAAAATCCTGAATGTTTTGTTTCACCATTTATTTTGTTTTAGTGTCGTAGGAATACCTTCTATGTTTATATCCTACAGCAGTACTGGATATTCGAAGGTCTTGATAATCTTGCCAAGATCGTAAAATGCGTGTAAATATGCTTATAACTATTTTTTTTAATTTAACCTCACTCAATTGACTGGTTGGCAATAGTCAGGAATCTTCTCTGTTATACACAATTTCAACGTATTTAATTATTATATTTATATTATCCAACAGCAATAAATGTCTATTCTTCACAACATTAAAAGTAAATAAAATTAAAAATGAGCAATATTTATAACCGTTTTTTAAGTTTAGATATTTTCCTTATTGTTAAATTTTGAGGTTATTATATGATATAATGTAATTTATGTTGTATTTTCAATATTTTGAAATTTAACATTCTTTAGTTTAACAGTTAAATGAATTCATTTCTCACTTTTACACTTGCTAGCTTTAGCTGTCTGTATTACATTGCTTCTAAGTATTCTTATATCTCATTTCGGTTTAAGCTGTCCCTGTAGGCAGTCAAGTTTAGATTTCTCTACATTTGACATCTTTTTTTTCATAAAAAATATTCATTGTAGCTTTTATTATTACTAATGTTATTGATATTCTGAAATTTTAATGATTTTTAATGTATAGCTTTCTGTGCCATGTTTACCTGATGAAGTATCAAATATGGTGACGAAACGCCGATCCAAATAAACAAATAAAAACACTGCCTGTATCTGATCGTTAGTTTAATTCATTTTTATATGATGCGATATTTGCTGGATATTTAGATTTTAGATTGGACCTTTTACCGGCTTATTTACCCGAAATAAGATAAACATGTTAAATATAAAACGCTAATTTTAATGTAAACTCATTCTACAAAGAAGTAGCCAAATTACAAACACTTGACAATGGATTTACAATCGTTGATGCCTACGCTGGGTGATTGAATTTCGCCAGGTGTTTTGATTTCGTCACCCGGTTTTTGTTGCAGCTCTTGCGTTTTTGTATCACCTGACGAAAGCATCAAGGATAGCAGTATTTATTTTATCTCTTAATTTGTCGCCAATTTGACAGCTTCTTTGTCAATTCTTTTTTTCTTTTTTTTATAATTCATTTCTAATAATATGATTCCACACTTATTTATTTATATTGAATTAATTATACATTCAACTATAGGTTAAATGTGGTCCTTACGACCAGTTTATTAATTATTGTTTAATTTCTATGTATTTGCCACCGGGCATCTGCCCATTTGTAAATTTAATAAATACATACATAATTAATGCTTCCATAAAGTTACAAATATTACAAAAAAAAATTCTTGACAGATATTTCCCAAAGCTAAAAGGAATGTGTTTTTATATTAGCAAAGTCTAAATTACTTTGGTAACTAAATAGAGTCAACAATACTATAGGTAGCTGCAAAGAGATAAAAATTCTCCATGTGCCATAATAGAGTAAAGTATATACCCGGAACTTAATGGGATTGTAGAATAATCCCGGTTGCCTAAGAGTGTAAAATGTTCTTCCAGGAACGTAAGGAAGTAAAAGATAATCACGATATTTAAGGAGGCAAAAATACGTAAGCGAGACAAAAACTGTCCCGGTATCTTAAGGGATTCAAAAATAGTCCCGATACTCTAAGAGAGTGAAAATAACTCGTTACCTCCACCCTCATAGGAGTTAAGGGTGCTTTACCCATCCAGAGTTTGCTCATGGACAGAAAATAACTCGTGGTCAAAGGTTGGTAGAAATTTATCGCAGCGTTTAAGATTGTACGATTAGACTGTAATGGTACCATTTATTAGGCATGATTCCCATTTTCACCGTTCATTTCTTCTTTGTCTTTCCACAGACGCTTGGAGAAGTTAATAAACGTGCATGAAGGGAATGTAAGGCAATAACTAAAGTTTAAACGTTGAGGAAATGGAACAGAGAATATAGTGCTATAGATGAAGCTTGAGGAATAAACTAATAAATAAAATAATAAATGAGTAAGTATACGAGAGAATATGAGACATATTGAATCACTGGATTTCTTGAAGGTAAAAGTTATTAAGATAAATATTATTGGTAAAACCAGGTCATACAAGGCGAAGGACACTTGGGGAAGACGACAAAACTAAATAATTTTGGAAATGGGCTGCTGTAGAATGAAGAGACCAGAAATGTGTTGAGCGACGACACATCGTCTTTTTGGTAAGTTAAACTTATATGTTCCATTTCTGATTTCATGATTAAGAATGAACAACGTGTAGTCCAGTTTCGACCTTCAATGATGACACCAATACTAAACGAATTTAATTTTATAAATAGTTCTATGTTAAATCGATTTAAAGTAAAGGAGAATAACAATTATTTAATTTAAAAAGTTGTTGATGAATATTTATATTATAGATTTAAAAACAAACCGTTCTGACAGCTCTGTTCCTGTTAAGGGGATAGTATTTTATTTATAAATGACACCAAATCACGGAGAAAAACCGTACAAGGGAGAAATTTTCCAGGTTGACAAGCATTAAATTATTTCGCGAATTGTATTTTTTTTATTTGGTGGTTTATAGAATGGGGAATTAAAAAGGCCGTCAGTTATTTTATTAGTGAAACACGCGGCTGTCTTTACGACCGAGGATCTATTAGTGTTTGTCTTAAGCTAGGAAGTCCGCATCAGAGAGACTAACCGCAGAGCACAGCCGTGAATAAAGTAGGAACGACCACAGCGCAACACTTGGAAGGAGATGTGGGCTTCAAGAATTGTCTCAGCGTCCGCAAACTCATCACACACACACGTCTCTGTCTTCTCGCACTCTTCTTCTATGGCTTTGTGTAGGCGGAGGCAGAGGAAGTGACTCAACGTCCATTATGGACGGGCAATTACCGCCTCAATAAAATGTGTAAAATATTTGTGCTAACCAACTATGAATACGAAGATACCTCAATCTGTCAATCGGGTAGCCACATTTCCCTACCACTAAACAAACCTCCAAAAATATACAGTAATTACAATCAATTTTCCCTATTTTAAGATTACTTCGAGAAAGTTAAAAAAATTATGTAAAGACGAAATTTGCCGTCTGAATCTATAATTAAGCGTTGTTATCGTAATTGGCATTATCCTAAAGAATCTTTTTAAGCAAAGCTACACTCCAGATAATGACACGGATGGATGGGAGGGATGAGACTGTTCATTTAGAAGAAGAGCAGTTGTAGAGAATATTGGAGTGGTGTCTGGAAGTGTAACGCTTAATCACCGTGGAGTGTTGGAGTGACAATGCGGGAAAGTACGAAACATAGCGTGACATCATGTTAAGTTGAACTATATAGGACATTAACTCTGTTTCAGCAAATAAGCTATGATTGGTTGAATGAACGAAAGAGTGATATTATTCACGATCATTGATCGTACTTGTATTTCAAATCTCTGTTGTAACTCAATTCTAATTTAAATATATTGTCTCATTTCCAATCACTCTTACTTTGTACTTATTAAACCTTTCGTTAAATTATACTCCCATCAAGCGACCCTTACTTTACTCAATTGAAATAGGAAGCATTGATCCAAAGAAGACGCACCCAAAATAACTTCTGTGGTTGTTAAGAAGCAGATACATTATTTAACTTGATTCAATTACAAATGACTAAACCAGCCACATTTGTCACAAATATATTCTAATAAAACAAAACATTACCACACATTATTGATAAACTGCCACGACGCAATTTTTAAAATTCTTGAGGTGCAAATATAAAAGATTTAAGGGATTAAACATAACTTATTTCTTAATTTTAGGCTGGACACACTTTTGGAAATTTTATATCCAATTTTTTTGATATTTCAAGAAATAATTTATATTAAGATTTTTATTTTGCGTCCAAAACAGAAACAAGGCTTAATTCCAAATTTTATGTTATTTATATGCTCAATTTTTCCTCAATATAATTGAATTTATAACATTCTACGAGATTGAGTAATACAGTCATGTATACATTGGGAAAAAGTTATAAAATAAAGCTTCCTATAAAATTAAAATATCCAGGGAATATATTGATCCGGAAAAAAGTTTACAATGTTGAAACATGGCAGTTTGGTAAATAAATATATTCTAATTTGTGCCATTGGAATTAGAATATATTTATTTACCAAACTGCCAGCCATTGGAATTAGAATATATTTATTTACCAAACTGCCATGGTACAAAATTGTAAACCTTTTTCCGGATCAATATATTGCCTGGATATTTATATTTGTTGGGTGCTCAGCGTTGGCCGCTAATTCATTTATATTAGCCTGCTGCAGTATTTTATTCGACAGTAGTTATTTATGACGTCGTGATTAAACCATCAGATAGGTTGACACATTTTTAAAATTTTACCGTTTCACGCCTCCTATAATCTAAATGAACGCTGAAAAAATATTTTTATTTATTTAGAAAGTTAGACGGAATGCCGCCTAATGAACATGTGTATAAATCGTAATTTGAACAATGCACCTTTCACATTTGCACACTTCATTTGTTCAGTGGCGAATAAATCAATTTATTATTCCCTCAATACACGCAATTACAATACACGGAATATATCAGAAATCCGAAATCGAAATGTGAAAACATGGTCAAATTACGACGCAATGAACTTGCGCATGCGTACGTCAAATGCCACAGGTTATTCAAACGGCCAATCTGAAAATTTTGGATTGCATGTCTTTTTTTTAATGTGAGAAATCCAAAAAATATATTTAAAATTAATTTGGTCGTATAAGTGGAAAAAAATTATGCATCTCGACAACAGCGCCACTTTCAGGATCCAACTTCAGCTGAGAACGATGCAGGTAACCCCATAATTACAACAAGAAAATTCCGTAATATCGGTCAAGCCGTTTAAGAGGAGAAGAATTTCAAAACACACGCACTCCTGGAATTTTTTATATGAAGGTGCGTATTAAATATCGGTTATAAATGGACTCAATACAGATAAAATGCCATTCCAATAAATGAAAATTAAAAATAAAATAAATTCGGACTGTTGTTTTCCGGACAGTTTTTATTTTTTATTCAAACATTTTCGTACCTTCTTCAGGTTTACCTCTTTACAATCTGTGAAATACATATTTCAATTTGAATATACACTTATATATAGCACAAACATACATGCTTCAATAAAAAAAAAAACTGTGAAAAAAACGGTCGAAAATTATTTTATTTTTAATATCATACGTTAATCGATTTAATAAAAATAGAAATTAGTTTAAAAACATATAATATTGCTGAAACGTATTTGTATTAATTAATTAGCAATTTAATTTATTTAATGACTTATTTGGCAACGTTGTATATAGCTGTTCAGGATGGCAGAGGTAAGTGATGTGTACCTTGCATGGTGCATTATGGTAGGGACGCTCATTTTGTATGACGAAGAGAGTAGATAAATGTCAAATATTTGAGATATATATTATACGAGGAGATTCAAATAGAGATCATAATTAAATATGTCCCGAAAAATGAGGATGTAGATTAAAAATAAATATTAAAAGTTCTGTTTTGAATCATTCTGATATAACTTATCAAATATACAATGGAACAATGAATCAATAAATATACAAACAAATAGGTCATTAAATAAATTTAATTACAACGTTTCATGTAACTCTGTAGATTCCTTCAGGTATGTACTATTTACTGTGAACTAAATTTGCTGGCGTGGACGGTTATGGTCGGGATAATGTCCGCCAAAGTTCTCATAATGCTAATAATTCATCCATTAAAAAATTTACCTGAAGAAGTCCTCAGAGTTAGATGAAACGTTGTATTTACATTAATTAAATACTAAGTATCTTAATTTGCTAACTTATTTGGCCGTATTTTTATTTATTTATTATTGAACTTAATGTTAGAAAAATATTTAGGTTATACAAAGGAACGCCAAAAAAATTAGGCATTTTTTTCTTCTCAGCCATGAAATATGAAACATAAATCACTACATCATTTATGAAAAGTGTTTGATTATTTTTATTGATTTCAAACAGACTCTTTTATAAGACCTTCTGATGAAGGTATTCAACGTTTTTTCCCTGTAAATATTTAGAGGAGTGCCTCTCATGGCAATTCTGACGCAATGTATTCAAATCTGTACGATTAAGGCAGAATTTCTCCTTTGTCTGTAAAATACAAAAGTCAGCCGGAACTTCCAGCTGGAGTGCCACACTTCCGGTACACGACCAAGAGAAGTTTTCCCCGTTATTTCTACGTGAGCTCAAGATCCTCCAGAATGGACAGGAAGTCCTTCAATAATATAGACTCAATGCTTGTTAAAACAAATCAAGGTTAAGCAGCTCACGGAAGAAAGTTATTAATTGACTGACAGAAAACGTAAAGAGAAATAAAAAAATTGTAATGGACGACTTGGGAACAATATAACATTAAATTAAGACGCCTTTTAAAATTTAACTAATACAATTTTAACATCCGAACATTTGGTGTCATATTCATTGAGAAAATCATAAAGTTGTCACTTGATATACGAGGTGAAATTCTTTATTAAACGTCCGCTTTTAAAATGCTTTGTCGTCAAGAAATATACTTTTTGTATTTTTAAGACTACATTCTGAAAATCTTTTATCTCTGACGGGGCCGCATAAGGATTGTGCTCCCTCAGGGTTATATTCTGGGTCCACTATTATTCTCAATTAATACATACAAAACTTGGGTGCAAGTAATACCAAAGAAAATTAATTATATGTTTTGAGGTTTTCTCACTGTAATTTCAGCAAGAATAATCAACATGGCTTCCAAGTAGTATCCAATGGTAATACATTGAACCACTTATTGCATTGCTTTTCCATTATCGGGCCATAAATTAATGGCGGAAAAATACGTTTCTTGTCAATTAAAACCAATATTTGATTACTTGGAGACAAAAAGTGTATCGACATTTTTCAAAATTCATATAATTTTCTATGGACATTCTTCTCATTGTTCGCTTATTAAGTTCGGATACAGCTGTAATCAATAATAGCAAAATTGATATTTTGCAATTAATTTGTTTACGTACTAACATTTATTATTATTAAACATCGTGTTATTACAGTTACTGAATTGTTTTTTTTAAAAAAAAGGTTCGTTGGACATTTTATTCTAGAATATCACATGAAGGTCGTTAAAAAATTACTTCTCAACAGTTGCAATTTTGAGAATACGTAGTGTATTTATTATGTTTGAAAAGCTTTATGTCGTTTGGGTTAAATAATCATAAATTTTCACAAACAATCTGGGCTCTCCCATTATTTAGTACCAGGAGGAAACTGTGTACGTAATACTATAAAAGAAGGAGCGCAATTAGCCCTTGTGCACTGCGTATTGCATTCTGGAAGGACGCTCACTTATTGTAACTAGGAGAGAGAAAAAATTAAGAAAAATTCCCATCATAACCACATTAATATTTCCAATTTTATTCTCAGATTACACCATACTGTAAATAAGTAATAATTCCATATTTTTATAACTAATGAAATATTTGAATTGGTGTCCCATAAGTGTCACATATTTTCTTTATGTAGAATACTGTAGTATCACCCAAGTGTTTCTTTATTTATGAACACCCGTCTAAGCCAGGAATCAAACTCAGGATCACTACGCAGCTTTCTTAACCATCTAAGGTACCCTTTCGACACTTCACGGGTATTATCTTACACATACCTGTATTGTAGTAAAGCTGTAATTCATATTCTTACGTGGCCCAAAATTTAGGACGCAAAGAATACAATATTTATATAGACAACTGTGGTTGTTTAATTCATTTTATTTTTTTAGAGACTTATTATTATTCAATCCATTAGTCCTCGGTTGAGGAAATAGGATACGTCAAATATAATATTACTAGAAATATACAAAATTTTACAACTAAGAATTGAAGGACAAAAAGAGGAAAGATAAAATTCAATCTTCAATTTTCAGTCGACGGAGAAGGCAGCAGAAGATCGTGCGTAGGTTCCCGTCGAACATGAAAAAGAAAATAAGTCAGCAGTTAAATTCTAGTAGAGTATAGTTATAAAATAATAGGAGAATTTGATAGGACACCAGCAAACTGTTTTAGTCCTTCCTATCTACGAACTCTTTGAGTGAATAATACGCTCCATTCATTAACAGAGATTTACAACTCTTTATAAATAATTCAGATCCACAAAGTCCTTTATCTGAGATTTAAGTAATAATTTCTGCTCAGTATATATATTTATACTTGACCAGATGATAAATCTAAGCCAATATCTCGCCAATGTACTTGCTTCTCTTAAACCACCCAACTATTTGAGTCGACGCCAGAATCCGGTGCGAGATTCGTCCATCCGGTGAATCGGCGTCACTTACAATTTACCGAATCTTTAATACCTAAACTGAAATTTCATAGCCTCCATGACAGAGCTTTATTTAAAGTTTTTTTTATTTATGCTTCTATTTATATTTATTTTAAACTGGTGTATATTATAAGCAATTTAAAATTAATATTCTATAAATTATTCAGTATAAAAAAAGCAGCTGCTATAAGGGATGTGATTTATTACTAATACTAGACAGAGGGAAAGATACCGTATGATGACGATAAAGATCGCGTGCAAATTGACATAAAAGAGATTATACTACATGTGAAAGATGGCCAAATGAAGAGAGGATGAACACAGAGAACACGATAAAAAATAATTATATTAACGAGGACACAGTTAAACGAAGCTTCTTCTTATGACGTACCGACCACAATGTAGAGACTTTTTCAGGTGCAGAAAAAACAGTAAGTCGGTATTATATATATTTTAATAATGATATTGATAACGAAAAATTTATATTTTAGCCGAAATATTGCCAATTAAAATACATAATGAGTTGTAAATTTTTATTTCGTCACAAGGCATTTCATTACGTTAGTCTGAACGTGTAGAAGTCACAATATTGTGGACGAAACGACGTATGAACAAAATAAAATAACATACACTGTGAACTTTAATTCTGTTGAAAAACAAATTTTCTGCAACTGTGTGCGTTGAAGATAGAAAAATATTAAGAGAAGACGCACATTAAAATAAAGTATAATTTATTTGATTCATGGGTGCGAAATCTGGAGGATGGGAGTTGCAGACAGGAAAAGAATAGAATCTTTAGAAATGTGGTGCTATAGGAGAATGGATAAAATCACTAACCAGGAAGCTCCAAGCAAAATAGGGGAAGAGCGAACAACATAGAAGACGTTGACTAAGAAAAGGGATAGATTAATAGGCCACGTTTTCAGACATGATGGTCTTGTAAAATTAGTATTAGAGTGAAGTGCGTGGGGTACGAACAGAAGAGGGAGGCCAAGGATGGAATGTTCTGAGAAAATTAGGGAGAATGTGGGATGTTGCTTGCGCAGGATAAGTTAACATGGAGAGTTGCATCAGACAGTCACAACAACACATTACTTCGTATAGTTTGATTTATAATTAAAAAATGAATCTTTAGGAAGCAATACTATGAATCATCTTTAATACTTAATTGAATAATTATAGGATATAAATAAATATTAATTATAAGTATGCAGCAGTCATTGCTCTTAGATATCGTTGATGCCTCTTTTCTCTGTAAGGTCTATAGAATAGGACCCAATAGTAACATTATTTCAAAATAAAGTTATTAAAAGTGAAATGTACAACACAAGAGGCGATGGTAAAGAATCTTAATGAGACGCATGTTTGAAATACACTCACAAATCCAAAAGTCTTTTTCGATCTTTTATTCTATCTCTTGACACACATTTCTTATTTTTAACTATAAATGACACAATCTGTATTAATTGTCGCCATTTCATTTTACTGCATTCATAATTGAGCACAAGGTCAGACATTTCTTTACGATTCCACTCAGGTCCTGTAGGTTATTAGTAACAGGAACGTCGTAACTATTAAAATTTAACGACTCAATTCGCAATTAGTTATGTTGAAGGTGGTCGGCAGAATAATATCTATCTATTTGGGAAATGACAAAATACCGGCGTTTTCCCCGTGTGACGTGGCTATTAACATGCAAATGAGTGGCTATGCTAATGTGATTACTATTGCATGCTTATTTCTCCCCAGCTAAGCACATTCACGTGTAAGCATAAAGTACACACGAGGCGATACGTGTGTGCGAGCTTTTGCTTGATTGATGATATTGCCGAGGAAATCTGAGGGACGGAGGGAGAGAGAAAAATAAAAGAAGCCAGACAGACAGACGGACAGACACACACACACACTCACTCACGTGCACAGATCTGCCTGGGTTTCTTGCTCTTCAGACTTAAGCCAGGAGACTCTCCATTCACCACGAGCTACGAAATTGATTCATACTGATAAATTAGCTAATTAAAAGTGCCAAGCAACAAGTTTCCGAAATCCACGAAACAGGAACATCACTATCATCCCTATACCAAAGGAGACAGGGCCCGATAGACACGAACAGCACAGGACAATTAGTTTAACGTCCCAAGCGTACAAAATATTAACGAAAATAGTGTATAGGAGGATGGAACGACGAATAGAATTCAGATTAGGAATAATGTATGAACAAGAGAACCAATATTAACTCTGCATAAAATTTTAGAAGACAGAATAAGAAAAAAGAGGCCTACGTTAATGGCATTTGTAGATTTAGGAAAAACCTTTGCTAATGTGAAATGCAACACACCACTAAAGATTTTTTAAAAAACAGGAATATGAAATATGGAAGCAGAAGGCTTATACATAACCTCTATACATTAATAATTAGAACTGAAGGTCAAGAAAGGAAAGCAGAAATCAAGAAAGTTGTAAGACAAGGATGCAGTCTGTCGTCCATGCTCCTTAACTTATATGTATAACAGCCGATGAAGAAAGCTAAAAAGGGATAAGGAAAAACAATCATATTGCAATGAGAAGAAATAAAAACCCTAAGGTTTGCTGATGATATTGTAGTATTAAGGGAGGTCAGAAGAAGACTTGGAAAACATTAAATTGCAGATTTGGAAGGGATATTTTGAAGGAATTTAAGGAATTCTGTTACTTGGCCAGCATAATAAATAGAGTAGGGTAGCACAGTCAAGAAAGGATTACGCAAAAAAGCAGGAATTTACTTACGGCTAATATAAGTATGAATATTCGGAAACCATTACTAAAAATGTTATATGGGTGTGAAACGTGAATTGTAGTAGTTGCAGAAAGGAAAAGAACAGAAGCTTTCGAAATGTGGTGCTGAAAATTAGATGAATGGATACAGTAACTAACAAAGAAGTTCTAAGCAGAATAAGAGAATAGACCAATGTGGAGGACTTTTACCAAGAGAAGGGATAGTTTAATAGACGACTTTTTGAGACCTTATGGTCTTGTAAAATTAGCATTAGAGGGAAGTGTATGGGGTAAGAAAAGAGGAGGGAGGCCAAGGATGGAATAAGGTAAGCATATTAGGGAAGATGTAAGATTAGGCAGTTATATAGAAATGAAAACGGATAGTTACGCCAGACCAGACTAAGCACTGAATACCACAACAATAACAAACATGTAGCCAAAGTAAGGGAAATAAATTTCTACTATTCACTTAAAATTGCTACAGAACAATCAATGTTTTCTTAGTATAAAATTTTCAGCGGTTCAAATAATCAGTGGCATCTCTTCTGTAGTCTGCTCTCTTCACATATCTTTTCCACACACATAGCAGCCAATATGACGCCATGTTTTGTTTACTTAATCCGTATGTGAGGAGTGTGTTTATTTCCCAATATTCGGCGTGTTTAGATGTATTGTTCGTTATGAATGTGTCCGGTGTCCATTATGAAGGGGAAGTACAGGGATTGAGAGAAGTTGAGCTGTCTTTTGTTTGAGTTTAACCTGAATGCAGAGGTGAGTTGTGCTATTTTCCAGGCAGGCGAGTGCAATACCTGCGGAATGGTGGCCGAGCATTGAGGTGGAGGCCACGGGAAATACTCTATGGCGTGGCATGGCGTAGTTAGTACATATTAAAGAAGCGTGTCTCGGCTCGTGTCCTGCCTTGCGTTGGCGTAACAGCCTTCGCTTGGGAAACACACGTCGTGAACACACATCCATCTCTGCTCAACAAAAAAATGGAACGGAATACGAAGCACGCTAATTCATACGTTCATATAAAAGCAGGAGGGCTGCTGGAAGGTAACCAATTTGGCTTTGGAGACGAACATTGATTAGAATGAAATAACTCTCTTACTTTGCGAGTAGGAATATAATTTTTTAATAATTTTCCGGTGTTGATTACAAAAGGTCTCTTTGACAGGAGGGGAAAGAGTCTAAGTACCACAGAAAAGATGCGTTAAATAATGCAATAAACCATCCTTAGAGCCATAAAGATTGGAAGAATTGTCGGCAAAAGGCTGAAGGAGGGTGATTAACCAACCAAAGAACTGAGCTAAGCATATCTTTCTTCCTCCTAGATGCCAATCATTTTCACTCTTTTTTCACTTTTTCTTCTTTACTTTAACACCATTTTTGGTAATAGAAAGAACGCAATATAAATGTGATACGTCTTCTTTTGCGTTAAATATTTTATTCCTCCGAACGTTAATAACTTTAATTGTCTTTATTTTTAGTCTACAATTGGGCATAAGCCCGGTGGAAGATACAAAATGAAAATTCTTAAACATAATTGCTCATAATCTAAAAAAAATAATAGCACAATCCTTTAAAATTTCTATAGCCCTGAAAGAAAAGAGAAACACTACAAGAATTATATTGACTTAACACTTCACTAAGACTTTAACATTTAAATTCGAATATGCATTTATATTATTCAAAATACCCACTTCACTTCACACGTTTTTTGAGATTTGTCCTTAATATATTTTCCTGAAGAGGGTTTCCTCCAAACACTCCCACAGGTAAATTATTCCAGTCGTTGATGGTCCTATTTAGGAATAAGAATTTGCCAACGTCTGTTCTTTTCTTTCTACATTTTACTTTGAATTGATGATCCCATCTACCTATACATCTCGGCTTTTTGCATTTTGGTGCTAATTCCAATCCATGGTTTTTGCCCCCGTATTATGACTGGTTCGTGGTATCCCTAACACAAATTTTACTGCTCCCTTCTGAATTTTTCTTGACCTTTTATGAGTTTTTTCTATAACGCGCCTAAAAACCTGCGGTATATTAAAGTATAGGACGACACAATCGTTTTTATTTTCCGCTTCATTTTTTAAATTTCTCACGCTTGTCGAGTCGTAGAATTTCCTTGTTCTTCCCATCCAAAATTGATCGCGAAATAGATCATAGATATATTAAGTATTTTCTCCCCATCTAGGCAGAATCGCATGTGTGCATTATATTTATTGAACGTATTATTTTCCTTTCTTTTGCTCTTTATTTTAATATAATCCATCTACGTTGTTCAGTCGTTTTAAAGATAGATAGATAAATTTATTACGTAACAATGGGCTGAGCCCTGGTGGTGCAACATACATTTAATATTCCAATAAAGGAATATAAGTTAAAGAAAAAAAGATACTAATATATACATTCAATACACAAATACTGAATAAATTAATTTAAGCCATTTCCCTAATTCTGTCCCTAAATAATTTTACACTCTTCTGAAAAGACGCTAGTAGACTTGCAGGCAAATCATTCCAGTCTTTTACGGTCCTATTTACGAAGGAGTATTTACTCACGTCCGTTCGTTGTCTTCTCTGATTAATTTTAAATGGATGATTATTATTTGTATTCATTAGAAGTTCTTTTAGTATTGCTATAGACAATAAAATCGTCAGCAAAAAGTATAATATTAGAACAGGTTTTATTTGGAAGGTCATTAATATATAACAGGCACAAGAAGGGACCTATTGGTGATCGGATCAGAAATAAGAGCGGTGTGATACATACTGAGAAGAGAATTTTAAACAGCAACCGCCAGGATCATAAGTAGCCAAGAAGGCGTTCACTTGATGGATGGGCCAAGGGAATCTAAATGGAGGTAAAATTTGGATTTGTAGAATATTAGGGCGAAGGCTACATCGAGGAAATAAAGTTGTAATAGATGACAATGATAATTATTTTTTTCCAGAGGTTAGGCGTGTTGACTGAAGGCTTTCATCACGAGCCATACAAATAAAATTCTCCTCCTGTTAATGGCCGATAAAAGGCGACGTACAGAAACGTGTCATCAATCAAGGAGCGCGGTTCGTATGCAGATCCGTCCGTTTGACGAGCATTTCGCCTTTGCTTGGAGGATGAATGGCGCAGGCGCAGGCTATTTGTAAGGCGCGGAGTCTATGGCTGGTAGCGGGACTTAATTGGAATAAGGCAGACCGACGCACAATGGGGACTCTGCTGACACGGCTCTAACTGTTCCTTGACAGGCCAATTTGTCTCCTGCGCACCGACTATGTCTATAAAAATCCTCTCTCTACGCGTAAATAGAACGCCGCTTCTTGATCTGACCCAACACAATGGAAACCAAGGACGCCATAAGCGGTGCTTCGACTTGCGTCAGCGATCGCTGAGGACAATCCTTCCTTCCTTCCCAGCGGTCGCTGATTAATAGAAGGAACACGGGCACCAAGGCAGCCAAGATGAAGGGCGGTAATAAACTAGCACGCCGTTGGCTAGTCTAAAGAAAATTTGGATTTCCTCTTTACTGCTTCGAGTTACTAGGTTCATTATTACATCCATTAGTCTTTTTTTATATACAAACATCCTCTATTGGATACGAACAGTACAATCTTATACATATAATTTATTACTATTGATGACAATGTACCTATGTATTTATCATGAGCAGAACGTGTGTGGATAGGCTACATCAGTGCGCAGATTCCTTAAAAAGTGACGTTAAATTAATATTTATTTACATAGTTCGTATGGTTTAGTTCGGTTAAGTCGCCTTAGCTCAATAATATTGTCAAGGAGCTGGATGGCTTCACAAATCACTTCACTGATCCATTTGATCATGCAACTCCTTGTTGGTCACGTAACGATATGCTCCAGCGATCTTACGAAGAAACTTATTTTGACTCCGTTGAATTATTTCTTGATTAGATTTCTTAGTACATCCCCCACAGCTGTACACCATACGTCCAGATGGGTTTCATGATGGACTGGTAAACCAGTCTTTTGGACCTTAGGGTAAGATTAGAGCACCTACCAATCAACCAGTACATTTCGCGCCCATTAGTCTTCTGCCGAGGAAAAAAATCAGGCTAAAATTGCAACAACAAAAAATATACAAATGTTGCAACAGATATTTCGGAGCTTAGATAAAAAATAATGACGTCGCCTCGGGGCCACCGAGATAAGTGATGCCAATGCAATTTCAGACTTTGCCTGGCTTTTAAATAAATCCTTACTCATATGAAATATTATTTGAGTTGTAAGTAAATTGACACTGTAACTATTTTGAATTCATTAGTAATAAGACAGGTAAAGTACAAAAGTGTTGGAATTTTTACAATAAATAAAAAGACGGTCAAGAAGTCAGTATTAAATATATCACTATTTATTTACAAAAGCGACGTTTCATCTCCATTTTGAGACTTCCGCAGGCTTAAAATTTAGCTATACATCCTATTTACCCCTTGACTCCCTCAACCGAAAAGATTATTGAATTTACAAGTGAATATTTTGGTGCCGCGCATGGACCATCTTCAGCAACGGTTACGGCCGAATTGACCATTGCTAAATTTTAAGCCTGAGGACGTCTCAAAATGGAGATGAAACGTCGCTTTGATGAATAAATAGTTATATATTTAATGCTGACCTTTTGGCCGTCTTTTTATTTATTGTAAATTATAAAGTCAGAAAAGTTTGTTGTTAAAATTTTTATTATTAGTAGGAATCTGTCGACAGTGACATTTTGAACCCCTTGATATTATTTTCATATTTAAAAACAGGCAACGTCGATGTTTTTAAAATTACGCATAATTTCGAGGGGGTTGAAAATGACAATGTCGTAATATTCCTACTAATAATAAAATCTGAATACTAATTTTGGTTGACTTAACACTGTAATTTTGAATTTATTTGTATTACTGTATGAAATTTAAGCTTTATACTCTATGGGATAGTAGTACCTATATGGAACTTACATCTTATCATAATATAAATTTTATCTCATTAGTGTAATTATTTTAAATTCACTATTGATAGCGGGAATATCGGCTGTTGAATCCCTAAATGATGACACTGCAAAAACCCTAACCCACCTATTTCCTGGTCACTTCTCGGGTTACACAGTACGTTATTCTTTCAACTTTCATGTCCTTTTGACGAAACTACAGGATAATCCTAAAAATCTAATAAAATATTTACTGGTAAATGGCGAAATATAGCGTAACAAAAATTGAGGCACGTTAAGGAAAATTATGCTGACATAATCATATACATTACACAAAAGACAAACTCTTTAAGTTTCTATGATCGAGATGTGAGAAAGATAATTTAATGTCGGCGACTTTAATTTATCAGAGCTTTGTAATTAGACCTCAAAGAAACATTTTTAAAATATCTGTAATGAAGACCCAGATATAATAAATAATACTGTATGTGAAAGAAAAAGTTATTTTTACAATGCTTATGAAGACTCTATGTGTGTCCTTTGTCACACGGCGCAAATTTATTTTGTACTCCAATCCGACAATAGCCGACCCAGCATATCAGGAGTGACTCTAGCAACAGTCACTGCGGTGCGGTGTCGCAAGTCTTCGAGGTTTTGTGGTAAGTGTAAAACGTTAACGATATCCTTGACGTAGTACCACAAGTAAAAAATAGCAAGTTGTCATCCCCGGCGTCACTGGAGTAGCGCCAGATCAGTCGCCCAAACACAATCTACGTCTCATTCAGGTAATCTTGTACAAAATTTGTAGCGACGCCATGTTGCTGAAAGATGAAATCCCTGCCATCAATTTCAAGTTGTTGCCTGAGCTGTAATTGCATAATTTTAAGCAACGACAGTCGGTGGCGTCCCTGTCGGTGGTAAATAACCATGTTCAAAATGAACTTTGACGGATTGTCTTCCACCTAATTGTATCACTTGTTGTCTTCATTAGTTAACCTCTTCCAATTTTCTACATGTTTTCCGGTCTATCTCGTATTCATTGGACATAACCTCTTATTCCCTCAATTTATTCACAAACAATGACTGGGTATTGCTTTAAGTTATAGTTGTATTTATTCATATTATTTTCAACCTTCAAAAGCCATTGTGAAGGATAAATAAAGATTTTTTGTTAAGATAAAATAAATAATTTGAAAATTACAAAAAAATTAACAAAAATTAAAATCGGCAACGTTTGATTCACAAAGTATGCATGGAGACGTCCTGGGGCGTCGCCGCATGTGTAACTACGGCGTCATGACATTATTATATTATTCACATTCAGTTCAATAAAAGGTTTCACAGGATCATCAAGACCTACATTTATGGCATTTGCAGACTTACAAAAAGCCATTGATGATGTAAACTGGAACATTCTACTAAGGAATTTCAAGAGGACAGGAATAAATTATCGAGAAAGAAGAGTTATCCGTAGCCTCCTTAGAAAGCAGTCACCAGTAATTAGAAGGGCAAGAAAGAAAATAGAACTCAAGAAAGGAGTAAGACAAGGACGCAGTCTGTCGCCCATGCTGTTATATAGAGCAGGCGACGAAGAATGTTAAAAAATAACATGGAAAGCGAATCATATTGCAAGGAGAAGAAATAAAAACCCTGCGGTTTTTCCGATGATATAGTAATACTAGGAGAGGCAGAAGAAGAATTCGAAAACAAAATTAATTACATGAACGTAATCCTGGAGGAAGAGTTCAATATAAGGATTAATAGACGTATAACGATGGTAATGAAGTGTAGTATAGATAGATATATTAGGTTACAATGGGCTGAGCCCTGGTGGTGGCAACATACATTTAATATACCAATAAAGGAATATAAGTTAACGAAAAAAATTTATACTAATATAAACATTCAATATACAAATACCTTAACACTAATTATAAGCCTGAATAAATTAAGTTAAACCATTTCCCTAATTCTGTCCCTAAATAATTTTACACTCTTCGGAAAAGTCGCTAGTAGACTTGCAGGCAAATCATTCCAGTCTTTTACGGTCCTATTTGTTGAAGTAGTATTTTCCCACGCCCGATCGTTGTCTTCTCTGATTAATTTTAAATGGATGATCATTTCTTGCTACATTATGTCGGTATGAGAAATAGAGTGTTAGATTGGGAAGGGTTATTTTGCTACTTAGTCTGTATAATATCTAGGGATGGTAGACGTAAAGAGTAGGATAGCACAGGCAAGGAAGGCTTTCGCAAAAAAAACAGGAATTTAGTTATGGCTAATATAAGTATGAATAGTTGGAAAGAACTACCAAAAATATTCGTATGGAGTTTGGCGTTATATGGATGCGAAACGTGGAAATTGGGAGTTGCAGGATGGAAAAGATTAGAAGATTTAGAAATGTGGTACTATAGAAGAATGCTGAAAATCATATGGGCGGATAGAATCACTAATCAGGAAGTTAGAAGCAGGATAAGAGAAGAAAGAACAATATGGAAGAGATAGATTAATAGGTCACGTTTTGAGACATGAGGGTCTTGTAAAATTAGCATTAGGGTTACGAACAGAATAGGGTGGTCAAGAATTGAATTGAATTGAATTTATTAATACTGCAATTGAGTAGCACTCGGTGGCAGTTACAAAAAATAAACTTAAAAATAAAATATGTTACAAATAATAATTACACTAATATAATATAAATTAAATTAAATCCTAACAAAAAAGATATAAAGTACCCATTATTCATATATTGTTTCGTCGCACTTCACTACACTTCCTAATTCTTCCCTGAAACACGTTACTATTGGCAGGGAATGTTTCGAAAACTTCTGCAGGTAAACTGTTCCAATCCCTTACAGTCCGATTTTAAAATGAAAATTTCCCAACGTCAGTTTTAAAGCTACACTGCCCAATTTTACAATGATGATCCCCTCTACTGAAATAATTTACTTCTAATAACTTTGATGCAAAATCTTCCCAGGATTGTTGGCCAGCGTACGCTTTAAAAAGAGCCCCGAGACGTAAATTTTGTCGTCGTTTTTATAACATATCTCACCCTAATTGACGAACCTTCTCGTTTCAGTGAATGGAATGTGACAAGCAGATTAGGGAGGATGTTGTAGCTATGTAGAAATTAAATGACTGGCACGGTGTAGGCTATCATGTATCAGACCATTTAATGGACTGAGAACTACAGCAAGAACAGGTTTGTGGTATTAGAATTATGTAATACGATAAATTAATTTCTTGCTCTACGCATAAGTCGCTAATGGTTTATCAATTGCGTCATTGGTCTGTAAAGTAATTAAATTACTTTATTAGTTTTCATCTCAGCATAATTTTAAGAGGAGTAGTGTTTTGGAATTGTAAAGCTTTATTTGTTTTGATATAATTGCAAAGTTTTTTGTGTGTCTACAGGAATGAATGTAACTCGACTTGGAGACGCCAGGAAGTTAACAAATGATCTAATGGCGATGAGTCGGGAATACCAGGAGCTGGTGAGGTAGCGCGGATGCAGGTCTTCTTCCGCGAAGGAATCCGAGCTTCATGTTGCTACTTAGGATGCGAACCACAGAAGCGCCGCCATCTGACGGACGGACAAGGATCTATGCAGAACAATGGGACAAGTCGGAGCCGCTACCTAGGCAAGGCTAGGCTAGCCTATGCTAGGCTAGGGTCGTCGAACGCGTGCGTCGCCCATATTAGTCCACTTACATCCTCTACAGCCGCTGCTTTGCATTCGCTTGCAGGAAAATCGGGAACACTTTTGTTGGGACGCGAATCTCTCTCTCTCTCTCTCTCTCTGTCCTGTCAAACACGTCACGCTGAGTTATATCCACACTTTGTCACCAACGGCACCGTGAACTTTGACGTATTACCGTTGACATTTCAGCTAAATGATCAATTTATCATGCGATAATTCAGCTCGATATATATTTTGATTAAGTCTTCTTCTTCTTCTTAATAAGGTACTACAACGTTCCTTTATGTAATATTTTGGCCTGCTCCACTGCTGCTCTCTATTTCTTCCTACCCCGCACAATTTCTATCCAATTGTTGACTTTCATCTGCTTAATGTCTTTGAATATGTTATTCTTCCACCTGTTTATGGGTCTTCCCTGTTTTCCGTAGTAAATTAATTGTTCAGTTTACCGTTGGCAGCGCTGTTACGATTGAACTGAAAAATGTAGTATGTTTGTAGTAAGTTGCTTATGAGACTGAAACAAAGTAAGATGGGTTAGACTTAGTAACTGATTGTAAGCCGACAAGTACCAACGAATTGTTTTACCCATGGTTAATTCACTGCCAACACTTGGAACATTTTATTACCTGTTTTTTGTTTTTAATTTATTTCAGACAAATATGGCAATATAATGCCGAAAGGTCCTGTATATTGACGTTCACAATTATATAAATTTTATTAAAACTGGCAAAAAATTGGAGGACTGATTAAGGATTTTCTTCCTGTAAATTTTTCTAGTTCGATTTGAAAAGGAGTAGGATTATCGAAAAAGTTAACAACTTAATTGATATAAGAAATTAACCCAAAAAGCCAACATTCTTGAGAAGAAATTGTATAAATATAGACGAGACCCTTCTGAAGGTTAATGGCGAAATGCTGATCCGGCAGGACAGTGGGGGTGGACAACCCTCTTGGGCGTCGCGGAAAACACCTACGTCCTCGTAATTTGAGTGTCCGAGGAATCGGAACACGCGTGCCTTATTTTAAATTGGGCAGAGCATGGCTGTCTTGTAATCTGCGCAGACCCGTGGTTATCTCAGATCATCGGCCTCGTAACAAGGAGGATCCTTCCTGCGCAGCCGCCGCCATTCATCACGAGCCGATAGTCCACACGCTAGCCTTCCTTTGTTTGTCCTCCGAGTGAACGGATTGCAGTTCAGTCTTCTTACTCCAGCCCTTTTACGTCGTCACCAACGGAAATAATTACGCAGAACAAATTAACAATATATTTCAAATTGAGAGAGCGCTGTGGTCAATTTCACGAGCTTCTGACTTCCCGGCGTCTTCATCTCAAATATTAATTACGAAAAAACTAACATGAGTGATAAATAAACGTTCATTAGGTCTACATTCATGTTTGCGTATCTTTAATGTCCGTTCTCTTAATGAATTTTACGGATGAAATGCAATTCAAAAGGTCGAGAAGTTGATGCAGAACTTGAACTTGTGATCTTGAGGAGTTTCATGATTTTTTATTGCAATTTTTCTAAAATATGGAGAATTGACTGGTTTATAACCAACGTTCAGGATCCTAGTAGTAACAATATTCTGTAATATCTAGGTATAATGAGGTAAAATTCAGTCAGGAGATTAAATGAGGTAAATATGAAAATAAAAAAAATTCTGTAGTTCAAGCCAGGCAAGTTTGAGTGTTCCGTATTATAAAATCACTTGGGTAAATATTTTACTACTATTACGTTGCAATACATGCTAAGGAAAACAAATATGAAGTGGGCAATGAACGAATACAGGCCAAATGGAATGAATTATTGTATTTCTAAAATGAATAGAAACTTTTCCGATTACATAGACACTTCAATTAATATCAATTTTGTAATGAGGTAAAATTGAGGGGGGCTCAGAATATTTTTTTGGAATTTAAAGATTGTGCAGAGTGGAGTATTTTGAGGGGCCAGACCCGGTAAAGTGGGGGTGGTCCGTGGGGCCGGAGAAGTGTGACAAAATTTATTGCCAGACCTTCTGTCGCGTGTTTTGTTAATGGAAAATTTTAGAGCAGTAGCTGAGCGGACACCGGTTGAGACAATTGAGAGTGGAATATATACTTTTTTTGTAAGCAAAAATGTCGAAGTGAATCTTTCTGGAAAATACAGTGAATTTCTTTCAAGAAAGTGCAGTAATTGTCAGGAGATGAACTGTGTGAGAAGCACAGAGAGATTTCTGCGGCATCATTCTGCACATGAAGACGAAGGAATAATTATCTGTATAAACCTTTACGAAAATTATATGCATATATTGCCACTACCGTGAATTTCCCTGAGGAAATATGGTAATCGTATTCTTCTTTTACTTTAAAAATAATATTTTAAGAAAATGCATGTAGTAATTATTCATTACAAAAGGAACGTTCCTGCAAACAATGTTGCTTTTGTCAGGTATTTAAAATAGTAAGTGCTTTATGAAGGATTAATTTTGTGTGTTTATTAGCTTGCTTATTAATTTTTTTTGATTTATTCAAGGAATTTATTAAAATTTTGTTAAAAGACTGATAATTTATTATGGTAATAATTTTATCCCTTATTTTTATCAATCACTTAAATAAACCAAAATTTTATTTAAATTTTATTTCCAAACTTTATTCGGAAGAAGCTTTTGGCAATTGCCATCCATATTCATCTACAAAATAAATTACAATATTTTGAAACATTACACATTTTTTAAAATATAAATATGGAAATATGTTTAAAAATATGACATAAAACATTTAGTTTTTTCAATGATATTATGTTTAAAAATATTATACATACCTTCATGGATTTAGTAAGCAAATAAAATTTCTAATTAATACTTAACCATTTCTTTTCTTTATTATTGTGAGACGTCAGTGGAGTTAATTTCCTTTACCGTTCCTTAAGAAGCATGTCGTGCTGAGAGCTGCAGGTGTCTGTCTGTAGTTGATCACTGTTGCTCTTTCCGGTAAATACTGGTTCGATTTCGTGTCCTTTCACAACGTTCGTTCCTCTTACTCGGCACTCTGATGCCCTGTGAAATAGGACGTTATTAAGTGAAGGCGTTAATAATTAATTAAGGTGGTCCGCGGCGGAGAGTGAGTAAGTAAGTGGATGGATTTTCCCTGAAGAGGCTTCGAAATTATTACGCTGTAAGTAATTAGATTAATAATTAATCAATGCGCCGGGACGGCGGCCATATTCCGCACTACTCCGGCCAGACGCTTCGTGTTCCTCTCCTCTCAGTCCAGTTCTCGTTTTCGGAGCGCGGTATTAATTATCGGTTTGAGGCGGCTGCCATGGAACGTAAGGTGCAATTAGCTCATCTCGCCGCAGCTCAGCTTGTGAGAAATATTACAGGTTGCATGTCGGTGTTATATGGGAAAGCCAGGCCGCGATTATTGTCAATACCGTTCCTTACATACGAGGGTAATTGGAAATTATAAGGTACGCCGAGATGCGGTGCGCGGAAGGAAGGGGTTCCCGAAAATTACACACTCACGGGGGTTCCTCTGCACGATGCTACTCTACCTTCTGCACTCATTTCATATACAAGGTGATGAGAGCAACGTTTCCGCCCTCACACCGGTCAGCAATTTATAATTTCTCTGGGAAGAGAATGTTGTGGCATTCAGCCCTACGACCCTCCATCCTTGGCCTCCCTCTTCCCCTCTCATGCCAATTTTACAAGATCCTCATGTCTTCTCCTTGCAGTATGCTTCCTTTTCCATATTCTGTTTTAACTTTCTTAATCGCCTGTTCTACACATAAGTTGAAGCGCATGGGCGCATCATTCTCTTACTCCTTTCTTGATTTCTGCTTTCCATTCTTGCCCTAATTACTAATGTGTAGAGGTTATGGATAAGCCTTCTTTCTCAATAATTAATTTATTCCTGTCCTCTTCAAAATCCATAGTAGTGTGTTTCAGTTCACATTATCAAAAGGCATTTTCTAAATCTACAAATACCTCTTTTTTCTTATCCTGTCTTCTAAAATGAAACGCAATGTCCTATTGTCCCTACATTATTCCTAAGACCAAACTGATCTTCTCCTAACTCTCATTTTATTTGTCGTTCCATCCTCCTATAAACTATTTTAGTTAATATTTAGCACGCATGAGATACTAAACTATTGTGCTGTGCTGTTCGCATCTATCTGCCCCCGTCTTCGTCGGTACGGGTATAATTATGTTTTTACTAAAATCTTCTGGTATCTTTCTATTTCGAAGATTTCGCAAGCTTGATTTTGCTTCTTTGCCTGATGATCTCATCCACTCCGCTGGAATGCTATCAATTCCTGGCGCTTTCAGTTGCTCAGATCTGTCGGCGCCCTGTCATTTTGGGACCGTAAAATTTTGTCCCCCAACACTTCATCATTCACCTCCTCCTCCTCTTCTTCATCTGTTACTGACTGATCTAGATTTCCGCCGCGATACAACTATTCTAGATATCTTTTTGCCTTTTCTTCTTTATCCAGAATTGGCTTCCCATCCACCCTCTTGATGTTCTTGCCAAAAGTTTTCCTCTCCGAATGTTTCTTTTATTTTCCTATAAGCAGCGTCTATTTTCCCTTTCACCATGAAATCTTCAACCGCTTTGAATTTATCTTGGATCCAAACCTCTTTGACTGCTTTTAACTTTCTATCTATCTTATTCTTCGAGCGTCTGTGCTGCTCTTTACCATTTCATGTCTCGCATTTTTATTTTTACGTCTCTCATCAATTATTTTTATTGTTTCTTGAGTTTTCCATGTTTTTCTATTGGTCTGAGCTGTACTTCCTATTTTCCGTCTTTTTCATGTTCGACGGGAATCTACGCAAGATTTGCTGCTGCCTTCTCCGGCGACTGAAAATTGAATGTTAATATATTTTCTCTTTTGTCCTTAAATTTTAAATCGTAAAGTTTTATTTATTTATATTAGACTTATCCTATTTTCTAGACCAAGGAGTAATGGATTGGATAATAAATATAAATCTAAATTTCTTCCTTCAAGAATACCCATTTCTCTTCTATATTGTTTGTTTTTCCTTTCTCTATTAATCTGCTGTTGAAATCTTCTTTGAAACTCTGCAGCATTTCCTGATGTTTTTAGTTTTTCTAATTCCCGTCTCTTTGTTTCAATTCCTTTCTTGAGTTTCTTCATTTTCAACCTGCATTTCATAATCAGCTTATATTTATATAAGGATAATTCATACGACCATTTTACAAACTGTTTAAAATATTTCATTCAACTTAACGACGTATCGTTACATTTTCGTATTTTTTATCAGGTAATTCATTCAGGTTCTGTCTGCGGTGAAAATATTTCTACTGCATAAAAATAAATGACAAGAGGGTCATTCCATGTCAAGGAATGAAGTGAATGACCTATGGGTTGTTTTACGTATTATATAATTCAATTAAAAAACATTGCATATAAAAACATTTGTTAGTCATAATTATTGTGAAGAACAAACAATATATTATAATATTTCAAATAAAAAATCATAAATCATTTTATCTATATTTATAAATTAATTTAATACGTGGAACGTCTTAAATGTGGTAACGAACAATATAATGAAAAAATATATATAATATTTAAAATCAGATAATAAATTTTCTACATTCTATGAATTTACCATTGTGTTTTGCCAATCATAAAGTAATATAAATATTAATGTCTGTGGTACATAATTACAGGAGATACTAACTTATTTAATAGACAAATATTAAAAAATTAAGAGAAATAATTTAATATAAATTGGATAAGCCTGTGTTTCTATGCGAGCTTAGCGTTAATTGGAAACCCAACTTTCGTAAAGAAATATTTGAGGAAGTCGCTTTGATCGTATTGAAACGTCGGCCTATATAAATTTGATTAAGGACTTGTCTTATTATTTTCAAGGGCTGTCTGTTAAATAAATAATTATGAACCTAGTTCTTATATTACAATCACAAATGTACACCAAAAAATTGATAAATTTTGTAAGATTATAAAAAGTTAAAAAAATAATGGATTATAAATTAAGTTTAAGGTTTCATTATGTGAATTTAAAATGCTTACAGTTCTTTTAATTAAACTAATATTTCTGATAAATTACGTTACGATAAGGTTTGTTCAAAAATTAACATTTCAAAGCTATCCCAATCAGACTAATGTCGTCGTCGAAATAGTAGAGCCCTGAGTTTGAAGCATCACTGTGTCAATTCGGAACGGCTTCTGTTATTGAGAAAGGTCTCATTTTACGCAGAATTAAATGCCATTTTATTATACGCAAAAGAAAAGTATTTCAAGTGTTTTTATACGTGCGTTTTGGCGAAACAATTGAAAAAAGTCAGGGTTTATTGGTCTTTCTTTCATATAGCTCGAATTTGACAACTCATAGATTTCAAACTATTGCTTCAAATGTTCTGGAAATTTAACGGAAGACAGTGAAAACCCTTTAAAATCTACCTGCAAAGTTTTGATTATCTGCGTTTCTTAACAATTTTTAAATTAATTAATTGGGGGACCTCGACTAACTCTTAGACAGCGCATCGCAGAAGAGTGCGACAAAGCTGCAATTCATAAATATAAAATATAAGCTTCATTGATGAAGCAACGCTCCAAAGTTTTGAACGATTTTTTAAAAAAAATGTAGAGAGAAAGGATAGGTTTATTGGAGCGGGAGGATTTTTTATCATAAATGTGTTTGCAAAATGAGGTTGTTGGTGGCATTTCCGAAAGAAAATTGTTATTAAAGCTATGGGGCAATTAAGTTAATAATATTGTTATAATGTTATGTTGTTTTTCTTTTTGTAATTTTTTCTCTATCTCTATTTATAATTTTAAGTTAGCTTATTATTTCTAAATATTGCCTTTAAATTAAAATTCAATAATACCCCTTTTTAATGTTTCCAATATTTTACAAAAAGGAAATATATTGTAGTTATAGGGTAATTAAATTAATGATAACGTTATAAATATCGTTATTTATAATCTGACAATAGTTTTTGGAAATAGAAAATTATTTTCTCTTATTCCGCACTTCCGTTTCGTCTGAGTTTTTAAAAAAGTTTCTTATAATCGTTTCATTTTTCGGATGATTTCTCACTTTCTTCAACCCCTTGAGTAATAAAACCTTTGATGATTTTCAACTGGTTAGCAAAAAATTAACAACACATGAGCTTCTACAATCTTTTATCTTTAGGTTTACTAAATCCAGTAAAAATTAGACAGGAATTTTACTTTATTGCTTTGAAACGACTTTCCTTCACTGATACTTTACCCTATTTCTCTCAAAATCTCTTAGATTTAACATTGCTGTTGCGGCTTTTCACCACTGATGTCTGTATTTCCTTAATTGTTTCTTCTTACCTTTTCTGTCCTTGACCTCTGGCGGAGTTGAGATTTTCTCCCCTTTTTACCTGCGTATCTCTCGGCAGTAAACAATTCCACAGAGGTTCAAAGGACCTTCTTAGAACGTCAGCTCCATTGTTTTTGTTTTCCATATTGTAGGCTTTGTATTGCTTCCTTACAGTTCCAACCGACTCTATTCTCTGAAAACGAAATTCCTTTTTACTAATCGTCCGTGAATTGGAATACAGAAATAGATTTCCTGATCGTGCGAAAGATACTGAAATGTTCTGAAACAGTAATTTTGCAGTCGTTTCCTCTATTTTACAACACCTGTGTCTGACCCTCATTGTCCAAGCAAACACAAACTAAAATTTTTTCGCATATTCCTCTTCCCTAAATTCTCGTTTTTCCGTTTCATCGATAATCGATATTAGAGATGGGGAAAAAACGTTTCTTTTTGTGGTAGATCGGAACCAATCGCTCAGTAGATAGATGATTCAACGTTCATTATGTATACAATTTATTAACAAAACCTATATACAGTTTTCCTATTTATTAATAAATACAGAAATAATTATAAAACAAATAACTTTTTTTCTTAATTGAGGTCTCGGTTGGTTTCTAATGGATTCGTATTTATTTTTAATCATAAAAAGTTTACTGAAAATATTCATACATAGGTTCCTTCCACATCCGCCGTTTCAAATCCCTACCTATACTATTAAAGGGGTGTTGCTACCACGTGGATTACCCTCATGCAGCTTGTCACTCAACGAAAAGTAGTATTAAAATATACAGCAATGTCATGGACTGCGTCATCAGTCTTAAAGTTTCACAACTTAAAAATATCTATTGGCTGTATTTTTATTTTCTTTCAATAATGTTTACTCCGATATCAGAAAATTAAGTGAATTAGTAATGTTAATTAAGAGCATAGTATAGAGTAAATCGATTTTGAGAGGTTAAAATGAAAATTATAGGATACCATTTAGCGAGAATACGTGGACCAGTAGATTAAAGATTAACGTTCGCTCACAATATTTTGTGTTTATGCCACTTAATTTTATTTTGCCAAAACAATCACCTCACGATAACTTAACCAGAAGGAAAGAGTTAATAATTCTTGAGTGAGTGATTCAAAGAACAGGTAGTTCTGGGATCGCGGTCCGCATCATCTGATTCACGAGTGAGTTCTTGAAACAGGAAGCAGCTCTCGGATCACAGGGCAGAGTGAATCAAAAGGGCTGCCGCTCTTTTCTTACGATTTCATGATAACACACTCCGTAGAAGGAGTTAGCTTCTTGAACCAGATCTCGATCAGATCGCACAACTCTAATCGATGTATGAGACTATAGAGGAAAATCCGGATAAAATCTTCAAGGTTAACCACCCGGGTCAAGCTTGTAAAAACACACGTTTCTGCGGAAATTTTCTGTCACCATCATCAGAAGATTTTATCAGAATTATTGACCGGGAAATTCTACTTACAGTAATAGAGAATAATGATTATTTTCAACCCTCAACCCCCTTATCTTTACGTCTGTACAACTACTTAAGTTTAACCATCTACTTTTGAATTTTGGCCACTGAATAAAATCCATGGTTTTAGTTTTCTTTTATTTATACTATAAAAACTTATTTGTTTATAGCGTTAGAAAAAATGGACAAATCTAGCTACTTCATAGAGAATGAGACCTAGGAACGTAAATTAAGAGACAGTGTATCGGAGACAGCTATCGGGTGGAAATTAAACCAAACAGTTGAAGAAGAAGATGCAGGCCGAGGAAGAGGTTACTGCAAGTCGGAAATTGGGGAAGGAAGAAAAGAAAGAGATCAAGTAGTATGGGATTGAGGTCAGACTCACGAGAGAGATAGATATTATTTTCGTGAAAAGGATATATCCTACATAATTGGATAGAAAAACTGCAGTTGGAGACCACGACGTATTACGTCAACACGAAGAACAGAGGCGTGGGAATTTTTAAATCATTCGCGTTAAGATAACTTGAGTTTTATTTATTTTTAAGAACAGATTAAGAACAGGTTATGAAGGATGAACAGAGGGAAAACCAAGGTAATGGAGTGTAGTATGGGAACCAGTGGTATAACAGACGGTGATTAATTGGGAAGGGATATTTCGACGGAAGTTAAGGAATTCTGCTACTTGGGAAACGTAATAAGTAGGGATGGTAGAAGTATAGTAGACATAAAGAGTAGGATAGCACAGGCAAGGAAGGCTTTCGTGAAAAAGAGGAATTTACGTACGGGTAATATAAGTGTGAATATTAGAAAATCGTTGCTAGAAATGTTCGTGTGGAGAGTGGCGTTATATAAGTGCGAAACGTGGACGATAGGTTTTGCGGAAAAGAAAATAGTAGAAGTCTTTGAAATGTGGTCCTATAGGAGAATGCTGAAAATGAGATGGATGGATAAAGTAACTAACGAGGAAGTTTCTAAACAGAATAGGGGAAGAGTGAACAATATGGAGGGTTTTGATCTATAGAAGGGATAGATTAATAGGCTACGTTTTAAGACATGAGGGTCTTGTAAAATTAGCATTAGAGGGAAGTATGTGGGGTAAGAAAAGCAAAGGGAGGCCAAGGATGTAAATCGCTGAGCAGAATAGGGAGTATGTGTGGTGTGGTAGTTATAAGGAAATGAAAAGGCTTGCGCAATATAGGTTAGCATGGTGGGTTGCATCAGACCAGTGTTAGGACTGAATACCACTACAGCAGCAAATACTAATTACTACTGTAGACTTGTATGATGTGTATAATGAATTCACTTGGATATGAAGTATATTGATAGATATTATTGTTATTTGCTGTATCGTGGAAGTATCATTTTCGTAGTATTTGTTTTCGTAAATGGTATTGTTGTTGTTGTCGGTTTATTGTCGTATCTCCGTGACGGATCGCCCTCATAACTCTCCTTCGCCCGTCAATGTCGTTGGCCAGGGGGCACTGTGTTTTGGTAGACCCGAATGAGGGCGGTCAGTCACCTCTGGCCACAGTCGCACTGTTGGTCAAGGTGATAGATAGGAACGCTTCTCTCGCCTGCCCCAATTCCCGATGGCTTAATTGCCGCGCGTTCATCTCGCCCACGCACCAGCGCGTGCAGCCAGCCAGCCATCTCTCTGTCTTTCTCCTTTTTACATGACTGTTGGCTGCCTGGAAGCAGATCAAGGCCGAGGTCGCCGGGGCAGAATTTCTTTAACGAGCAGATCCGTGAGAATAGGCGCGAATGTTTGAGTAACGGACGCACAATGGCGGGGCTCGCTCACAGGAAGGCCGCGCAGCCTTGCACCCGATTCCACGCAATTACCTACCCGTAAAACAATAAACAGCGTTTCACTTTCAGCTTGGCGTAACGCGGCGCCCGACTACGACGACGATGATGACCTGATAACGTAACGGACGTAACGCACGCTAATGGCGGAGGGAATCACTCTCCTTCCCTTACTCCGGAACAGGGGAAAGTGGTCAGAAGACAGACCTACCAGGGTAACTCCAAAATAGTGCAGAAACTTTTCTTTATACTTATTTTTCATCCTTACTTCTTTGCAATTTATGAAGGTCATAAATATACCCTTTCCGATTGTGCTAAAATTTATTTCAACCCCTTTCCGGCTGTGCCTTCATGATTATTTGTACTACTTTCAACAATAAAATGAACAAACGTAAAACTTTTGAGATATTAATTAATTAATTTTTATTAAGATATTTACAATCTGTTCAAAAGAACACTTAACAAATTGGATGGATGAATGACACAGTGATCCAGTGACCTTGCTACGAATTAAACAAAATGATATATGAATACAATAAAATTAATCTTCACAGATCTGTTGGCCGCTTCCTCTTCAATCTGCGACGTGATGTTAGTTCATTTGCTAGATGGCTGACCTCTTCGTTATGGTGTCCTGGGAGATTTTGACGATAATTAGTGCTGATTCTGTGTATTTCCTCTTCTATAGTAGGTATGGCTAGGTCTTCCTGTATTGTTTTGTTGCTGACGAACCAAGGTGCGTTTAAGATGGTACGAAGGATTTTTGACTGAAGACGTTGAATAATTTTTGGATTTGAAGGCTTGGTGTACCCCCATACTTGGATACCATATGTCCATATGGGTTTAAGAATACATTTATATATGAGTATTTTATTTTCTGTTTTTAATTTGGAATTTCTGCAAAGTAGCAAAGAAGCTTACTCTTGATATGACCCATTTTGGATGTTAAATGCGGTTTACACGTAAGTTTAGAGTCCAATTCTAATATTGTGAGATTATTTGAGTTCACGAGTATACTAAAAACTGAAGGATGGTCACTAGGCTCTTTCAAATTGTTGTTGTGGTATTAAGTCCTAAGACTGGTCTGATGCAACCCTCCATGCTAACCTATCTAGCGCAAGCCGTTCATTTCCCCTATTCTGTTTAGAACTTCCTCGTTACTTACTTTATCCACCCATCTGATTTTCAGCATTCGCCTATAGCACCACATTTCAAAGGCTTCTTTTATTTTCCTTTCCGCAACTCCTATCGTCTACATTTGGCACCCATGTAACGCCACGCTCCACACGAACAATTTAACAACGTTTTCCTAATATTCACACTTGTATTGCCTTAAGTAAATTCCTTTTTTTGTGAAAGCCTTCCTTGCCTGTGCTTTCCTACTCTTTATGTCTACTATACTTCTACCATCCTTAGTTATTAAGTTTCGCAAGTGGCACAATTCCTTAACTTCCTTCAAAACATCCCTTCCCAATCTAACACTCTTTGTTATTCCACTGTTTTCCATACTACACTCCATTACCTTGGCTTTCCCTCAATTAATTAAGTCTACTAGCGACTTTTCCGAAGAGTAAAATTATTTAGGGACAGAATTAGGGAAATGGTTTAATTTAATTTATTCAGGCTTATAATTAGTGTTTAAGTATTTGTATATTGAATTTTTATATTAGTATAATTTTTTTTCTTTAATTTGTATTCCTTTATTGGAATATTAAATGTATGTTGCCACCACCAGGGCTCAGCCCATTGTAACGTAATAAATCTATCTATCTATCTAATCCTCATATTGAACTTTCTCCAGGACCACGTTCCTGAGGCGGGAAAATTTGTAAAATATGACTCTGTGCTATGTCACATTTTGACGCAGAGATTACTGTGGAATTAAATTCTGTAGCGGACTAATGTAAATTAATTCCAGACCATTGTCGGGCAACTTGCAAGTCAGTTATAAGAGAATGATCGGTAGGCCTTTTAGAAACAGTAGGCCAGATGAGAAAATTGATGGGCGATTTGATTTCGTGCGCCATTATGTCGATACATTTCATGATCAGCTTTATCGGATAAGAATTAGTCAATAAAGTCACAAACTATTTTTGAGTTGTTATTATGCAAACCTGGATGGGGAAAGCGAACGTCTTTATCATTAAAATTGTGATTTTTCAAATTTTAATTACGGAATCAAACTCTTTTCCAAGTGAAACTGAAGTTGATTTAGATTTATTGTTGTTTCCATTAATCCTCGATTGAGGAAATAGGATACGTCATACATTAAAAATTAAAAATGAACAAAATAAAGTACATAATTAAAGACAAATAAACTTAAAATAAATTAGTAAAAGAAAGTGTATATAGACAAAAGTCAATATAAACACAACACGGACACACACTGAATAGTTTTACTCTGCTTCACGAAGCTTTTGTAGGTACTATTTTTAACCTCTGGCGGAAGGCTGTTGTATAAAATTATCCCGGTATTGTGAATACTTTTCTGGTGTAGAGCAAGGCGATGCTTGTCCGACCTTAGAGCTGAACGATTTCTAGTCGCGTATTCATGAAAATCGCCATTTGTTTGAAACAAATTAGTGTTTCGCTTTACAAACTTTAATTCTTCGTAAATATATACGCTTGGTAAAGTAAGTATTTGCAAACTTTTGAAGAAACTTTTGCTAGAAAGTATTCTAATTGCACGCTTTTGCAACTTAAATATTTCATTACTCCTGGAGCAGTTTCCCCAATTAGAGATGCCATAGCTCATAATTGAATGAAAATACGCGAAATAAACCATTTTGACGTACTTTTTGTCAACGTGTTGCATTAGTGTTCTCAGAGAATAACAAGCTGAACTTAGTTTTCCGGCAAGCAGATCTATATGGTCATTCCACTTTAATTTATCGTCAATCCGAAGGCCGAGGAAAGGTGCATTAGCTGAGAAGTTGTCTACGGGTCTATTACTAGCATCAGCACTAAACTGAACTAACTTAGTCTTATCTAGGTTGAGGGATAATTTATTCACGTTAAACCAAATATTTAGACCATTCAGAGCGTTGTCTACTTTATTAATCAGATTATCTAAGTTTTTATCTGCAATAATTATATTTGTATCATCCGCGTAGAGAATCGATTTTAGAAGATTTACGTTCATATCGAGTGTTGTTTGTTGCGCTCAGGACGCAGCTCCCTATTGTTGTGACTACGGGTCATTACACGTAATGGAATACTTGATAATATCGTTACCACAACTATTTGTAGTTGTTTATTTTTTATTTTGCTTCGTAAGAGGTCGTATTTTAGATAGTGACAGGCGGAGTAACTGTTTCAGTTTGCACGATGGGAAATCCATTAGCCGCAGCCGCGTGATTTCCTATTGCAAGTCTGTGCACTTGCGTGAAGGTTTGGGCAGGTATGTAGTGACCTTTAGAACAGCAGGTGGTTCTCGTTTCGCCGATCGGACTTATCTCGGCCGACTTTTGACTCTCGCATACCGGTCCGGAGCATGTACGCCCGCCGCAATATTTCATTCCCTCTTTGCAGCTAGCGTTTATCTGTATAATTATCTCCGATGGCGTTAGTCATACCGATTAATTGTTACGGCTATGTGCATACTTTTTTGCTCTCTCTGTCTGTTTGTTGGGTGTGGTGAGGTAGGTACTCCAGAACGAGGAAGTGGTTAATGTGGCCCGCTGGGTGTGGACGTGTTTGCTCTCGATCAGAACAAAAGGAGGGCACATTGCAAATCAGGAACGGCGCCACGCCAGGCTCTCTCCTCTCCACAACATCGGCAAAGAATTCCTTCAGCTCTCCGTGAACTAGGTACACTATTTTGTGAAGGGAAATATCCTCGCATGGAAGAGACGAATAAACGTGTGGGTAGCGAACAGAAAGAGAAATAAGTGAAGGACGAGTTGAGGCTCAGTAGACGAGAGTTCGACGCTGCACCGTATGGGAAGGTATCGACTAATCCGTATCCCGATAATATATTTTATTCTGTTAAAACTCTGATCAGGCCAATTTTAGAATATGGGGTAACGTGCTGGGATCCATATCGAAATGAACGCACTCTAGCGTTGGAAAAAATACAAAAACAGGCTGAAAAAGTGTTTGGGGGTCGATTCGCGAACAATCCTCACGAGAATTTAGAAGCCCTCAGTAATAGAAGGAAACATGTGACGTTGTGCGCAATATATAAAGCTTATAAGGGTGAACCACAGGGCCTGGAAAGAAATAAAAACCATCCCACGCGCCGAATTATATCTCCATAAATGACCACTCGTTCAAAATTAAAGAACAAGGGCAACGCACAGACGTAGGAAAATTTTCATTTATAAGTAGGTCAATACCCGATTGTAATTCCTTGCCTGCAGAAATACTGACGACGTTTCCGGGTAGCGTAAATCAGTTTAGGAATAGGCTAAGAAAACTTAAGTGAGTAGTATTTTTTTTAGAATCAGTGAAGTGATTTTTGTGTGATTCCTTTCTTTTCTTTTTCAGATCAAAAACTACACTTCGAAATTCTTCCTTAGTGTAAACTTTTTGTAATTGTATTTGTGTTATCTTTGTATATAGCTTCCATCGGGCAAATGCCCAAAAGCAGTTAAGTAATAATAATAAATATACGCACATCAGATATACATTAATTAGAACTACTAAAGCTCGAGTAACGCAACGAAACCTCGAAAGCTAATGCGCGTGTGCAATACATGAAGTAGCATCAATTTTTCTACCATTTTTCAATCATATCTGAGGCTGACAGCAAAATGTGGAAGCACTTGCCCTTATAGGGGAAACAATACACATTCAGATAAAAGGGAAAATGATGAAATTTCAAATGAGACATGTACCGATTTTCGCTTGTAAAAGAAGGGAAAAATTAGCAAAAATTAAAATAGGCACATTTTTCTCCAGCTATATCTTTATATCTTTTAAGAGAAAATATATAAAATATCTAGAAAGACCTCTACAGAAGGCAGTCAGAACTAATTACCATAGAAGGACAAGAAATGAAAGCACAAATTAAGAATGGAGTACGACAAGGCTGCACTTTGTCGCCCATGCTCTTTAACTTAACCCGGCGATGAAGAAAGTGAAAACGGAATATGAAAAAGGAATCATACTGCAAGGAGAAGAAAAAAAGCCCTTTGGTTTTCCGATATTGTAGTATTAGGGGAGTCAGAAGAAGACTAGGAAACTATAGTAAATAGCATGAACGCGTTCCTGCAGAAAGAGTTCAATATGAGGATTAATAGAGGGAAAACCAAGGTAATGGAGTGTAGTATGGGAAACAGTGGAATAATAAAGGGCTTTAGATTGGGAAGGGATTTTTGACGGAAGCTAAGGAATTCTGCTTCTTGGAAACCATAAAAACTAGGGGTGGTAGAAGTGAAGTAGACATAAAGAGTAGGAAAGCACAGGCAAGAAAGGCTTTCGCAAAATAGAGGAATTTACTTACGGGTAATATAATTGTGAATATTAGAAAATCATTACTTAAGTATGGAGTGTTGCGTAATATAGGTGCGAAACGTGGACGGTAGGACTTGCAGAAAGGAGAAGATTAGAAACGCTCTTGGCCTGATAGACAAAAAGAATTTTACTCCAGAGATATCTTTGAAATTAACGGTTATCACAGGTTCATAATTAGCACACTTATAAGTACTGAGGCATACTACTCACTTTCAAATTTATATGTAAGTTGGGCAATGGAAAGTTAACCTTAGTGGGTCTCGAAGTATGGCTACAATTTCACGCTTCCAAATTTTTTCCCCAGTTTTAGCAGTATTTAATACTGTTTCTAAAAGCCACAAGATGAAATATTCCATATAAAAGGTAACGACCAAATCGTCTTCACTGAGAATATCGCTAGTTACCTTATTCGTCGTATTGTCTAGCGCTTCTCGACGCAAGAACATTCCTCGAGGTTGCGGCTAGAGTTGTTGATCTAATCCGCATTAGAAATGGCCGTTGGACTTGTGGTGTGTCACAGTGTGTTACATTTGAATTGCTTAGGAGTAAAAGCAGCGAGGTGAAAGACCCCGCGGATGCGCTCAAGAGAGAGAGAGAATAGAGAACCGACGCAAATCGCAAACCACTCGACGACGCCACCGTACAAATGAGATTATTTCAATGTAACATGAAATTAAAACATCTCACAACCGCTTCCAGGAAACGTACGGCGCCATTTCCTGAGGTCTGCTCTGAAAATCAACGAATCGCCTCGTCGCGTCTCAGACATGAATATTTTTTCGGCAACGGTTTCCTTTAGAGTAAATTTCAAAAATTAAAACGCCCCTGAAACCTAACTGCTTTTACATGTATATTCTAGTAATTTTTATAATTTCAAATTAAAACTAACGTAAGTTAATAAGGAATGTGAAACGTTTATGAAATGCCGAGTAAGAAAAATAGTTTTTGAACACACTGGAAATGAGGTAAGCTGGTCAGGACTCGGCAATACAGTGACTAGTGGTACAGTGGAAAAAATATCAACGTCAGGATGATAATTATTTTGAAAACAGTGATGACTACGAAGGTTGATTATTGCTTTTGTTTAACTTATTAATATTTACAATCTGTTGCATAAACTAGAATTTTTCCTCCGTGACAATGAACTTTTCAAGGGTCGGCCAAATCCTTCCCAGAACTACCTGCCGATAAAAACGAACATCTGTAAACGACCCGATTCCTCACCAAAAAGCGGAGTGCAATGAAGTGGAATATATCTTCATTGCGAAGAGGACAAATTAAAAAAAGCATCATATACCAAATGAAGTGATGATTATCATCATAAGGTGTGCCAAATGAAGAGAAATACTCCAAATTTCTGCAAAAAATTGCATATAATCAGGAATGAATGACGTAAAAAATTATAGTCCCTCCTACATCGACGTCATAGCGACTTTCTTACTTATTTTCCTGCTTTCGCACCCAAGTCCTTGCCAGGAATCGAACCCAAGACCTCTGCGGTGCGACATACTGACGCTAGCCGCTAGAGGAGGGAAAAATTAATAATAAATAAAATAATGTTGTGAAACCAATAAAGCAGACATGAAGTTGTATCTTAATTCTCCGACCGTTTGGTTATTTTCATCTGAATTGTAGGTGAATAATTTAATAACGTGGAGGGTTGCATCAAACCAGTCTTAGGTCCTTATAACACAACAACAACAGATCACAATTTAATTGTGCAGTTTATGACCAGTTTTTCATACAGTTTATTTACCTGTAGAAGATACCAGAACGAACCAAAAGTTAGTTCTTTAATTAACTCAGGAAAGTGTCGGGAACTGTTCACAAACTGTTTAATAAATTATATGTCAATAATTCGGTAGGAGATGCAGAAAGGAAAAGAATAGAATCTTTTTAAGTATGTTGCTGTAGAACGCCGAAAATCAGATGGGTCGATAGAGTAACTAACCAGGAAGTTCTAAGTAGAATAAGAGAAGAGAGAACAGTATGGAAGACTCTGAACTAGAGAAGGGATAGATTAATAGGTCATGTTTTGTGAAATGAGGGTTCTGTTAAATTAGCAGAACAGGAGAGGGAACCCTAGGAATGAAACGATAAGCAGTTTAGGGAGCATGTGGAATGTGGTAGTTATGGAGAAATGAAAGGACTTGCACAGAATAGATTAGCATGGAGAGTTGAATTAGACCAGTCTAAGGCCTGATTACGACAAGAACAACAACAAACAATTCGGGTAGATAAGAAGGAAAAAATTAATAAAGGTGTTATTCTGGTAACTAATTAGTAATATTTAATTTTGGTAACTGTACACTGAAAAAAGTATTCGCCATTAAAATGTTCAAAGTTAAATATAGGGGGTTGGAAAGGTGAGTATTAATTTTTGAGATTATGAAAGCGTCCAGGACTTAGCAATTTGAGGGAAGGAATCGGGACTCGCTGAGGTTTTAGGTGTGTCACTTATAAACCTGAAAGTAATGAAATATATCGGGAAGGTTCCGTGTTTCTAGCGGACGTATCAACTGGGGCCGAGCTCCTTCCGGACAAGACCTTTTGCACCTTCTTTATTTCATGGAACAGGTAGTTGGATACTTTGTGAAGAAAACACTGCGTGTGATGTCACAAGTGGTCTTTACCTAAGGTATTTGTAATTGTAGGCTGAAAAGAAGGAAAATCATGTGCTAAATAATCTAAACTTCGAAATAGTTTGAAATTATGTTAAGTAGCAAAAATGGACAGCCAGAAAAACATAAAAACATTTAAGTAAACTTTAATTGTAAAAAAAGACAATTATCGGTTCTAATGTGGATCTTCAACAGGCATCTATTAATAGCTAATCTATTAATTTAATCACATGGGAAACAAATTATTAGAGATTTTAGTAGCTAAGGTTCTAGTTCATTAAATTTTAAAAGTAAGGTATTTGCAGAAATAGAGTTGGAGATTAATTTCATAGATTAGAAGTCTGTAAATATTGGGTAAAGAAACTGCCCTGGTGTTAGTATTAATATAATATATATTGTATAACGTTTGAGAGACTAATCTGGATTTATTATTCGTATCTACATAACAGGTCTGGCCCAATTAAGCACCTTTCCCTTTCATGAACCCAAAAACCTGGACGAAATATACATCCACGGCATATGATTCAATTAAGGAAATGAGATGAGCGAAGAATAGTCATGTGAGGGTTAACGACCTCACACCTCCAATAGATAACGTCTTCTGCGGCTGACGGAATAATGGATTGGGATTGAATACTCGCACTTTATGCCGCTTGTTCCGAGTGAGAGTGTGAGTTGAATTTGTAGGGTAATTGAGTGTCCCGATCCTTTGTCCCATTGTGTCTTTGTGTGGTTTGCCTGAGTATGCTGGTGGCGTAGTCGAGGACCTTTGTCTCCTCACTCAAGTCACTCGCTGATCTAACTTACACCTGCCTCAGAGGCGCACGCGACCCGCGACCGCTTCACTTCCCCTTACCCTCAACACTTGCCTTCAATTCCCTTACATAACAAATATATTAATGACTCTTTCTTGTTCCCATTTATACTGATCCACAAATACAACGCAACACATTTCAAAATTGACGATGAGGTAAATTGGAACGTACATCCACATGCAGTTCCATTATTATTTTTATACATGTAAAATCCTGTATTTTTTTTACATTTGTATACCTGCTTATATACACTCGAGAAGGTTTCCAAGCAAGAACGACACAGTGACCCTTTTTATAATATATTGTAGCAGATCCCGTCGTTTCCGATCTGCTCCCCCTTCCTCGATATTGAATTTTAATAAATTTTAGGGCGCCAGGTATTTTTTATTCAGAAAAACACCAAAAGATTAATTCCAGATTTTAATTCAGATTCTGAGCACAAAAATTATAAATCCAACAGGGCGTGGTCACTCTTCCATCCATAACTCCAGGAAACACGACAATGACCCCTGACGACTGCTCTGTACGCTTCCCCTTACGTCAGACCAACGACAATACGTCTCCCTAGCAACAATGCGTCTTGGGGCAGTATAGCCACCTGCAAGCTACATCCCGGGCTTGCGTTGCTTTTTGCTGGGGCTGTAACTTTACATGTTACAATATATTTTAATTTTTTTGAATAGAATGTGATGATTTTTCTGACGAAATCTCGAAGAATACTGGAGATGACAGCCAATTTAGCCTGTCTTCGAGACTCGCTGTGGATCTACTCCAGTTGGTGTTTCAGTAATACCTTTGACATGAATCATGAAGCATAATAACTAGGGACGATGGAAGTATAGTATGTATAAAGTGTAGGATAGCACAGGAAAGGAATGCTTTCGCAAAAAAGATGAATTTACTTACAGATAATATAAGTATAAATATTACGAAATAATTACTGAAATTGTTCGTATGAAGTGTGGCGTTATATGGGTCAAAACGTGGATTGTAGGAGTTGCAGGAACTAAAAGAATAGAAGCCTTTGAAGTGTGGTGCTATAGAAGAATGTTGAAAATCAGATGGGTGGCTAGAATCACTAACCAGAATAGGAGAAAATTTGGAGGACGCTGACCAACAGAAGGGATGGATGAAAAGGCCACGTTTTAAGACATGAGGGTCATGTAACATTAGTATAAGAGGTAAGTGTGTGGGATAAGAACAGAAGAGGGATGACAAGAATGAAATGCGCTAAGCAGATTAGGGCGAATGCGGTATGTGGTAGTTATAAGGAAATGAAAAAGCTTGTGCAAGATATGTTAGCATGGAGGATTGCATCAGATCAGTATTAGGACTGAATACCACAACAAATAATTTAATTTTAATCTCATCAACAATATAGTTATTATCGACTCAGGTAAGTAAACGGTACTTCTGTCTTTGAATTACTCTTCATGTAAATCGTAATTTATTATTTCAAAATGGCTGCTTGAATGGCGTAGGTGGCGTTGATTTGAGTTTGTGTAACTTTTAAACTCTATGAATCAGAAATCGTCACACAGATAATTCTTTTCGTCTGAAACATTCAGGTACATTTGTTGATTTTTAGAGATTCTTTTACTTTCGACGCTTTTGACTTCCTCGGTTTGTTAGAATACGATGAATTAATTTGTTGATCATCGAACCAAATGATTACTGCGTCCAATAGATGTATTATTTTGTTTCTGGTCGGATATTATTGAAGATTTATCTGTGAATGATGCAGGTAATAACTGTTTCCGACGTCAACCTTTCAATCTTCCAAAGTATGATATTCTTAACATCCATAATCTTCAGGTTCCGGCCAATCGGCTACTCTTGGTATCCTTATTTGACGTTGAATTACTTAAAGGGTAAAAATGACTTCTACCGATATTCATCACATACTGCCTTATTACCCAGAGGTAATTGACACATTGCTGAGAGTTTGCTTCTTTCGATGATCCTTGAACCGAATGATGGTGGCCCCGAAGCTCAGACCGCCTCCTTTGCCGACCGAGGATGAGTGCATGCTGAAAGAGGAGGATGTCGAGGGCGATAATGGCCGCCGGGGTCTTCATTTGGTTTCTGGTCACAGCGTCTGGAGCAGTAAAGCGAGCGAGCGACCGGCGCCGTGACTCGACACCGCAAGTGTGCCATCAACAGGATATCGCTCTTATTATGTGCGCTTCCTGACTGCCATGTAAAACGCCGCAGGGGTGCACAACACTCCCTCGCCAACACGTGAAGATGACCTCACCAGACACAACTCTCAGGAAATACCAGGGACGATCGAACCGGAGGATTCTGTACGATCTCGATATTACTTCATAAGATGTCGGCGGGCAGAAAATATTTGGACACCTGACCCAACGGAAACTATAAGGGTTTTCAATAAGGACAGGTTGATATTAAAAAGTAATTAAAAAAACTGTATGAGGTATCAACGAAATTATTTTTTTGTTTGAAAGGGCATACATGGGCCTCTCAAATAATAATAAAAAATCATAAATACCTCACACACAGCTTATTTTTTATTCTTTTCAACATTTTTACATCGACCCGCCCTCATTGAAAAACCCTACCGTTCTGAAATGCAACTCGAGTAAGAAGTCACGACATAAATTATTTTATGGAGCATCATGTAATTTACCTGCGCCCCTGATTTTACATCACATTAAAAATGCTGTTATTGATATATCAGACTGGTCTGATGCAACCCTCTATGCAAACCTTTCCTGGTCTTGATTTTTAATTACTAACACTGCTATCATACCACAAATTATCTTTAATCTGATTAGCGTATTTCCATCCTCAGCTTCCCTCTTCTGTTCTTACCCCACACACTTCCCTCAAATGCTAATATTACAAGACCCTCGTGTCCCAAAAAGTGGCCTGTTACTCTATCGCTTCTCTTGTATTTTTTTTTTGGTTAACAGGCTACATGAGGGTGATCCTGAAACAGGCAACTCCCCTTTAATAGCATAGGAAGGGAATTGAAAAGGGGGGATGCGGAAGGTAGAGCAAGGAAGCCAAGGGTTAACTAGGGCCTCCGGGCTATAGTTTAAGATCTTCCCGGTGTTTCACCTAAAGAGATGCAGGGAAAACTAGAAAACCTGCATCAGGTAGGTCGGGCATGGGTACCTATTCTCTACGCATTCCCGATTGACGGGAATGAGGTTTGCTGTGGGGTCGCTGCATTCCACTTCTCCGTGTCTCACCTCGTTTCAGGACGGCAGCTTAGGCCGAATGATACTAATGTGGGGATCAGCGGACAACTCTAGCCATATGCACAGGTTTTGAACCCGAGTCATATACCTCCTAAAATAGGTGAAGTGTCTCGGATTATGAGAACTTTGATAAAAAATACCAGAGCAGATGAGTGGAGCGAGGCATTCCCGACATGATCAGGTGAGCCCCGCAGTCACTCTGGGCTGAAGCGCCTGCGAGAAAACTCCCGCAGCGCCCTTCCTGTATTCTCTTGGTCAAAGCCTGTCTTCTCTTAATCTTCTTACTTACTCTATGCACCCATGAGAATGATGGATATGTTGCTATAACAAAAGTTTCCTTAATTTAACGTTTCTAAGTAATTAAAGTATTATATTTACTCACCCAGTTATCCTACAGGTGGAAATGAAGCATTAATTGCTATGTTCAATAATTTCTCATACCACCTTTGACTTAAATTTCAAAGTTTATTTTTATACGGTAATTTTCTTGTGTATTTTATATCTGCATGACAAACGGAGATATTGCAACTGAAACATTGAAAGAAATTAAAAATCCCTTTTTTTAAAAAAATTGCTGTAATTTGTAAAGGGTGAGTAACTTACCACTAATAGTTTATATAAGGTAACTACAGATTAGCATGTAAAAGGACGAAAAATATTTAGGTTCTCAAACTGTTTCGTCTTGAAGAAATAAGTATACGAAAATTGAATTTTCTTCATTTGGAATCAACAACTTGGTGTTAGACAGATGTCCATGAAAAATTGAATTAGGTAAGTAAACAGAGGTTTAATTAGTAGTGAACACGTTGCAGTTTATTTGAAAAGAATACGTGAACAAAGTTCTGGATAATTAAGAAATTCGTAGATACCTGCAAAAGCGAAAACTGGCACGCGCGCTACAAGAAAAGCGGCGGACATTTTAGAACCAGACACAATAGAAATGAAACAAAATTAGTTTTGAACTGCCAAAACATGAGAGAGTGCGCCAACAAAAAATATTAATTTTTCTGAGATGGCGCAGCAACCAATTTGCTTTTTTTTCTGGGCCATTTGGCATTGACCCTTCAAAATAACGCTTCCCATTCTAACACCCTTTGTTATTCGACTACTGTAAAGATTTTTGCTTATAAACTTTATCAAATTAAAAATATAAATGATCTAATTTATTGACGATTTATCGTAAATATCTCGCCATATATGACTATGATTCGGTAAGTAACGTGCAATAAATAATGGCGTTCCGCTAAGAAGTATTTGATTGTGAAACACGAAACAACCTACTTGTCCTGTACTAATGATTACATCCCTGACCTATGTTACAACTAATCACGCGTCTTGTACGCGTTATCATTTCGTATTTTTACGATCGATAGGGATAATATTTCATATGGACGTAATGTCTCTCGGTGATCCCGTGAGGATATTAATTGTCCACTCGGAAGAAACGACTGTAGCTATTGGCACAGGCATCTCTCCCCCGCCCCCCTCCACCCCCCTCTGTCCTGCTCGCTCGCTTCATCAATAATATCCAAGCAATCCATCCGGGCATAACCTCGTGGTGCAAGTCACCTCAGATGTGACAACCCGAAACATAACATATGCGCACGTCTTCCCGGAGAGAAAGTAAAAAAATAGAAAAGGAAACGTGATATATGAACGCGAAACAAAAACTCACGCGCGAGGTAATCGTGTATTCTCCGCGGGACGGCAATCCTCTACATAAACAGCTAATTACGAAGATTAATAAGTACCATTACGAAACGGTCCATTGTCATTCGCTTCTGGCGACACTCACGCACATACTCTCTGGTGCCGCGAATTTAGCAACTCCTCCATGAAGCAATTAGCAGATGAGCCGCTTTGATTTACACTGCTTTAATGTACCATAAATACTGGGAAGCGCTCACTAAATCAAATATGTTGTGAAACTCTTGAGCGAACAGCTGCGAGGCATCTTCGTCACGCCACGCGGTCGGTTCAGGCTCCCTCGTCATCAGCAGCGATTAATATCAATATATCCATCCGCCACTCGACGTCATCACAGGACTCCCCCATCAATCGGAGAAGGGAATAAGTACGGTGAGTGAAGGCTTCCACAGAAAATAATTATATCTTCTTGACGAAAAATAGACGAAGATCCAAGGTTTTCCTGGTGTATATTCTGGATAAATAGTTCTTGGGTTTCCACCCGGGTCAAATGAAGCTTAAGCCACGACGTTTCGATGGCGTACTCTGCCATCGTTCTCAAATGAATAATAAAACTGTCCACAGAACCAAATTTCCATATAAAAAGTAGGAAGCAAAATACAGATGTCGCCCAACTGTTGTTTCTGAACAGAACGATGGATAAGTAATTAGAAAAATAATCTTGGGGAGTGTTTGACGCATTCCGGTTAAGGAAAAAATATCTAGAGCAAAATTTTGTTAAATGTAGACAGTGAAGTGAAGCTGGGTTACAAAAAATACGCTAATGAATAAAATAATCAGCTCAATCATAATACACTTGAAGAAAGTGAACTGTAAAGGGTTAATTAAAATAAAATATTTTTTGAGTTACGTTCTTAATTGAAGATAAGACTAAATTCTACAGGGTGAGTCGAAAGTCACAGTACACCCTATTATTTCTAAAGCTCTGCAGGAATTTGGAAACCTGAATATTCCGGTTATGTATGGTGGTCTATGAACATGGGCGCCATCTTTAAATCTGCCGCCTTGAATGTACTGCCACTTTTGACTCACGCTGTATTTTACGAACAATTGTTTTATATAATTCTAGCATTACAGACTTCAGTTTAGATTTATTTTAGATTATTTTTCTTTACTTCTAGCCAACGGAGTTAAATTACTTCATTGGAACAAATATATAACGATTGCCCTGAATATTTCTGGATTTTCACAAATCTTTCTATCGCAAATGTATCTAATTGACTGATTAAGGAAATAAAAGTTGCCCCCATTTTTTATCCTGAAAATTCAATAATATGTAGGTTTAAAATTCATTAATCAATTATCAGATATTAATTATAATAATTAAAAAATACTGACAATTTGTCTACAAAAATTTAATCAATATAATTGCGACGTTTCGTACAAACTTTTTGACTCCATCAGATAAATTTTTATTGGATAATTATGTGTCGTGGATGGCGTCCTATGACGGTTACGTCCGAAAATTGTGGTCCACAAATATGGACGAAACATCGTAATTATACTAACTAAATATTACATAAATTTTTGCTGTCAAATTGGCTGTGTTTTTCGTTTACTTAATATGCAGGTTTCTCTGTCTTTAAAAAAGGAACGTTCGTTCTATACGTTTTCAGATAATTACAACACAATAGTTAGGATTATAACTATTCATTTTATTTTAAAAATTATATCCCAACAAAAAGAAAACTTATAAATTAAATAATTAAATTAATCTTACTTAATTCATAAAAATAATACAATGAATGGGTACAAGAAATTTTGTTTAAAATAAAAAATGTTTTTTCCCTAAACTTACAGGACCTCTTCATTTCATTAATTAAAATATTATTAAAGTTTAGTGTTTCTACCGCAAATAATTTTTTCGGTCCTACTAGTTAATTTTAATTAAGGATCCCGACACTTTCTTTATCCCCATTTTTTAGAAAGGAAACTACATATCAAATGAACAAATCTTCGGTAACATTCGGGAAACTTCGGCATATTTCGGTTAACACGATGTAACAGGATTTCGTAACGTATAAATCCCAACGTTATGACTGAAGAAGTTCCCCCTCCCCTACCCCCACATATTTTGCCCAGGATCCCTTTTTTTCTAATGAAAAAAACATTATGATATGATTTCAACGGAATTATAAACATAAAGATTTTCGTTTCTTTTTTAAATTGTCGTTTCCATCAGTCACCTTTATATAAAAATCAGTGTATTATTTACGACCTACACAATTTATGTACAATGAGGTGGTCAATATATTGCAATGATTTCCTCTTCCATTTCGGCTAAATGAAGGACTCCATCTCACAGTAAATATTTTGACCATTGAGAGAGTTTCGTTGTTACTTCTTTTGCATTACGTGGAAGACTTTTGTGGAAATTTTAAACGGTTTAACGAAGCTTCGTTTTTTATATGGGGATGTAGCTCAGTGGTAGAGCGTTCGCTTTGCATGTGAAAGGCCCCGGGTTCGATACCCGGCATCTCCAGAATATTTTCTTTTACTTTCCCTTCACCTATGGAAAAATAATATGACGGAAACAAAAATATCGTCTTGATAGGGCTAGGATTTATATTAGTAATAAATAAAGTAAAATTCAAGTCTATCTTCTGACTCTTAATATTATTTATTTATCTATTATTTTATTTAAAGTCGCAACAACATAGTAGTCATTAGCAAATTATACAAAATTACAATTAGCAATACAATTTTATCTTTCAATTAACAATTTAATATTTATGTTTTCAATGTAAAAATTTAAATATACATAATGATATATAATAATACTTTACAGTTTATGGTACAATTCAGTTTTTTTAAGAACTTTATTAAATTTTCTGGTGCATTTTTACCTTTTAACAACCTCGTTGAAATTATTTTCTTTTAAAGATTCTTTCCTCTCGTTATCAAATTTCGGTCAGTTCTTTAACAGGTCTTCAACTGAAATCTGGATATTGCACTGATCACAAATCGGTGGGGGATCTTTTACCATAATGTAAAGATGAGTAATTTTTGCGCGTCTAGTTCTTATTCTCGATAAGTTTATTTGGTCTCTTCTCTTGACTTTTAGGTTATGTCTTAATGCATAGAAGTCGTTTGTTTCATAATGGATCTTGCTGACTTTAAATGACTTCCAAATTGTATTCCATGACTGTGTCAGCTTTTCGTGAGGTTTCATCCATAATTCGTTACATGCATTTGTGATTTCTGTGTGGTGGTTTTTGGGGGAAAGTTTTCCACGGAGTGTCATTGTAGTAATTTAGTGGTTTAATATCTGATCTTAATATTGCAGACTTGAACGTTTTAAAAGTATTCACTACAATTTGTATTTATTCGCGAGTCCGGTCACAGGTCTTGTAGAAGATTATTATAAATTACTGGATATTAATAAAAAAGAAAATGACAGGGAAATCTTTTAAAAAGCTAACAGTCGAAATGCATCTTTCCAAAAAATAAGTATCATCGAGATGCACATGATAATTTTGTTAGGCTGGCTAAAGCTTAGTAAGTTTTATAAAGGATCAAGAATTTTTTAGCCACCGTCTATAGAAGTTACAGGTGAATGCATTAACTCTGATACGATTATGTCTTACGCGCAGCTTGAGACGTGTTTAGTACCACAGCGTACGTCATTTACTGCTTGCATCGTCAAGAGCTTCGTAAACAGCGCTCACCAATTCTCAATCATAACAATATTTAATAAGTGAATTGAGTACTAATTCCTTAGGTTATTAATAGGAGCAAAGATTAAACATAAACGTAAAGCTTAATCTAAATAAATCATCTCAGCGAACTGCTGAACCAAATACTTATTAATGATCCACGTACTTACATTGCATTATTGGAGATGAACCTGTCTGTACATTACATTATCCATCACTTATTAAGCATCCGGTGAAATTAAATTCTCTCTCTCTCTCTCTCTCTTTCTATATATATATATATATATATATATATATATATATTGCGAACATTCAATTCAAACTGTTAATAGTAACAATAAACTTTTTCTTAAATTGCTTGTCAATTCAGAAAAATATTCAAACATTCGCCGTAATGAAACAATAAGCAATGACACTCATCACCCCCAAACCAAAGACTCTACATTCAATTCCCCGCTTACAGATACTTTGCCCAAGTGTATATCTTCACCTACAAACTCGGCGACGCTCACAATCTCTATGTAGATGAAGGATTTAAATCATCAAATCATCAGAGTTATCATTCTTGGAGTTATTACCAGAACAAATTTGGTATGCCTGATGATGATTTGAAATATAATTTGAATTACACCACGAAATAATGTAACATTGCAGCGTTGGGTAAGAGATGAAATTTTAGATTAATAATTGTAATGGTTCCTACCATTACAAAATAATTTACAATTACTGTTCTAATAGGCATCTTTGTGACGTCATGATACACGTATTTGGAGTTATTTAAGTTTATTCTTTTTATTTTTGGCATAACTAATCAAAATTGGTCAATTGGGAGTTTTCTTTTGAGGCGACGGGTGTTTGATATTTGGATTCAATATTTCCTGCTTGCATTCCAATTCTACCTCCTATTGGGACACCCCAATACTTAAAGCTCTGTAGCGAGGCAAGGCAAGGCAGAGAAGGTGAAGACGTTAAATTATGGAAATCTTAACTTTTGCAATATGCACGTTAATTTTTTCATCCTTATAAATTACTTGATTTCATGAGGTCCCAAATTTAGGAACGAAACGTCACGTTTGAACTGTTGTCAGCAACGAAATTTTAGATTGTCTGAATCAATTGCGACTGATTCAGCAAAGTAGTTTTCCAAGAATTTAACAAATATGAAAGTTACCAGTGGGTAATCTCTTCTCTTTCGTGTTAAAAGAACTGTGAACCGAGCTACAGCCTTCCGAAGGAGTTGCGGACGCAAGCTTTTGGAAAGCGAAGTTTAATGAGTAAAAGAGTCCCGTTTGCACGGATCTGTGCTGTGAACGTGGTACACAAAATGTTAATGTTGCACCATAGAGCAACGTGCTTGGATTTAAATACATTTGCATAATTAGCGCAGATCTTTCAGCAGCTTGCTAGAATAATGTCCACGCTTACGAAATCCCTTTGTTCCGGCCATTTAAAGCTGCAACAGCATCATCTCATCACAAGAACATACACACACGAACACACATATATTAATATGCATTTAAGCGTCGTTATACAATCAAGTACACACCGAGATAAAGTTTTTTTATACTTGTAAATACATCCATTTCGACAGATTCGGCGGCTCGGCAAAACGGTGGAAGTAAGGCAAGATGACGCTCCGGATGCTAAACGGTTTTATTTATCCTTATTTTTAAATTTAATATTTACGTATCATATTCCTAGATCACTCTCAGCAGAACAATTTAAAACTTTTTAATTTTAAAGCATACGCTAATGTATTACTAAAATTAAAATAAATGTATGTATATAATTGTACCTGATGTTTACCATGGGAACAATACTTTAAGTAGAACTGAGTTGAGCGAGGAAGATCGGTAAACTAATAGTAACAGCAAATGTCAAAGCGTAGCAAGGTTTTTGACTTAATATTGGTTTAAGAATAGGTAAAATAAAATAAAGTAAATATATATGTATATTTAATTGTATTTAACTCTTAATGAAACAGAAATTATAACTGCTTTTTAATGTAAAAATTTTACACACATAATGTTTGAAAGAAACGACGAAGAAATGAAGTTATATTATACTTGGATACAAATTGGAATATTTCATTGGTTGAAAGTGATTTTAATAATAATAATAATAAACGCATTATTTCTTCGTCTTAAGTGGAATATGAGAACATAAATGAAGGTATGTTTCTGTTCACAATAAATTGTGAGACACAAGTACAATTTAAATGCTGCTGTTTTCAATTGGAATCAACTTACAAAAGGAATACAGATCAGTCAGGGATTAAAAATTAGGGTTACCGGGAGTTTCTAGAACAGGGCGGTCAATCCGCGGCCAGCCTGCTTTGTTCATTTTTCTGGCCCTCGAGATTCAACAAATGGTTATTTCGTGCAATATTTTTGTTCAAAAAGGATAATTTGCAACGCTTTCTTTCTTTTATGGTTACAAGCACTACTTTATAAGGGGATATACATTTAAATGTGGCTCGTGGAGTTATGATGCATTTATAAAGTGGCCCGCAAGATCGTTCGGGTTGGTCATCTCTGTTATTGAAGGTGGCCCACCAAGATCCTAAGGGAGAGATTGCGGACTTACAAGAAATTAATAGTAGAGTAGTTGATGCGTGTTATAATAGGTAACTTGAAATGTAATAATTACTAGCTGTCTGAATGAAAATTCATGAGCCGTTACAGGTTTCTGATATTTGAAAATGGAAGGCCGCTCACGTCCGTTTCGACGTTCCTGCAGGAGACCTTCGCGTGGTATGTCAAAACCGTGTCTCTGTGATTTCTGCGCTACTTGTTGGGAGTATTACACTTACACTACTTTGCGTGTGATGGTGGTATATGACGGTCGTGAGAGGGTTCCCTCGCGATGTCAACAGCAGCCGCAGTTAGTTGGCAGAGTGTGTGTGACGTGACGTAACGGCGTGTGGAGAGAGCGACAGACAGGCCTGGCCAAATAGGTCCTCAGGTCGCCACCCCTGCAATCTTGTGCAAGTCCACGTGACACACATCTCCTCCGGCGTGTCGCAAAGGCTGACCGATGCACGAACGAACCCCACGCTCCTTCGTCCTTCCTTTCAGAACGATAAACGTAGCCCAGAAACTGGTTGTCCAAAAGCTGCTTACATCGTCAATGACTTGGTTCATAAAGAAAATTTTCCCTAGGAACCATTTTCATCAGTGTTGCAGAATGGGGAAACGTTCGAGGATCAAATTCTGTTACCATTCCAACAGTGAAGATGCAGTCCTATAAAGAGCCACAATACTATTAATTAATATTTCGTCCTTTTCTAAAATGTTCGGTTATTACTTGTGGATAATCCATCGCCCATCCCGCGACGTCCACGCTGTCGATAAAAGTTTCGAGTCGTGGAACATTCTTGTACCCTCAAAAAGTATGTATAACTAAAGTAGCAGGATGCAAAAATGTCTACAGCACAGTGAATCGAAACCTAGGAAACCTTATCTTTGTCCGACGTAATATTTTGCAACTGAGCTCTTCGAGTCAACTCCACGTCAGGTACCAGATTTTTCCATCCGTTATATCGGCCTCAGTTACAGTATCACAATTTCTAAACCACATTCTTCAGGGTCTAACTAGTCGGAAAAGAGCACAGCGTCTCGTCTTTGATCCCCGGTCCATTCGAATTATTCCAACCGTTATAAGATATTCGGTACGTAAGGATACAGATATAATTATGTAATTAAATTCATCAAGACATTTTTAATTTTTTAAATGGCTGATTTTGAATTAATATGATTATGGTGAAGTTCCCAGGTTTTCTCAGTCAAACCAATGAAACAAAACTATATATTAATTTTGATTTCAAATTTTGCAGGAGCTTTCTCCATTGCTATAGTCTTCTACAAATTTAAAAACACAAATTATTTGAAACACTACAAATTTTATTTTTTTATTTGTTTCATTAAATGGCGTGATTGATAAAACCTAGGGATTTCTCCATTATCTTAGCAATTAAAATTTTTCCGTTCTTAAAAAAATTATTAATGAAATCGTTCAGTAATTACTGTTGAACAGTTATATAAGAAACATTTATCTACTATGAAGAAATAATTAGAGACGACTTTTTCTCGTACTTTCCCTTTCTGCATTTAAGTGTATTTCATTGTTCTAACAGTTCTAAATCGGTTATATATATATATATGTTTAATGCAAATTATTCATAGATTTTCATTGAAAAAATATACTAATGTGGTTCAATAATTAATTTTTAACCAAATACTACCTGAAAATAAAAATATTTAAACTATTTTTAAGCTAAAATAAATAACTTTATAAGAAATTACAATCTAAACACGTGAACTGTAACAATTCTTTATTGAATTCAGGTCTTCCAGCATTCATTGCCATATTCATCAGAAACATCACACAATGTAACAACAACATAAAACGTTTTATATTCTGTTATAACCAAAAAAGATTTACCTGACAACAATTTTTTCTTTCTGACGTTTCAGATGAATAAGGCAATGAATGCTGAAATATTCTGAATTTTTTTAATACTTTTTGACGAGGACAACGAAAGACAACTAGTGTGTTTCTGTAATAATTTATGTGTAAAATTATATAATTTAACTGATGGAATAGTTTGGCTCTTCCTTCAAACGTCACAATGGCTCTTTTCTGCCATTTTACATTTCTTAAACGTTTCCAAACTACACATATACAGAATAATTGCTTAGTTGGTAATTGCGATGGAGCAGAAAAACAATGTTTTTCATTTGCCTTAGTTTACATGCTAATTACCGCCATTATTAACAATACTACGTAATTTTTTTAAAAAAGGTATTAATTTAAAATTAGTTTATAAAATAGACACCTAATATTTTAGTAATAAAACGATTCCTGACTTAAACGATATTTAGTAAGACTTTAAAATAGTACTAAATAAAAATCATCTGCATTTTTCACTGAATGTAATGCCATGTTAATTTAATGTCATCGTTGAGCTGCCCTGAGGTAATTTCGTAAATTCTGTCTCAGAATTATCACTTCTTTTATGTGGCTGAGTGACCGTGTCAAAACTGCTTTGTTATTCAGGTAAACAAGGGAAATAAAAAAACCTTGCATATTGACTGCTTTATCAAAGCTATCCTTTTTAGTATTTTTGAGTTCATCCACCGATTGAAAATAGGAGTAATATAACGCTTATAATCTAATGTTCTTACATTGCAGTGACCTTATTCTTTCCTTAGAGTTTACTAAAAAGCTATTAAATTGTAATTATGATAGAGTAAGCCTAAAACCTATTCATAGCTCACGCACCGTCACTGTAGGAACGACGTAATAGAAACATAACGATGGAGGATAGCGCCTTGCGGTGCGCCACCCGCTACACAATTCCTACAAAATGGCACGCGAGGAAAGCAACTGCAGACACTTTAATGAATACATATATACAGGGTGTATCAGAAAGAACTTTACAACTTTGAAAATTCATAATTATTTTTTCTTTTAACTTACAGACATGGTGTGACACTGTATTAGCGTATTACGTGAGTCAAAACGTGATACATTTTGCTGTAAAATGGCACTAAAACCATGTCTACATATTAAGAGAATAAATTAATTTAAATTTTCAAAGTTGTAAAGTCCTTTTTCATACACGCTGTACGTATATAGACATATGCCATTCAAAATTAAAGGGAACTAGTTAACCTTTGGCAATTTTCTTCTGTCTTTAAAATCCCTCCGCCAATTCCTCTCAATGCTTTTAATGTATTGCAATGTTTTTGCGACCCTTAAAAAGTTTTCAGTGACGTCAAAGGTGGTCAAATTTCTTGAATTTTAAGGAAGACCACGGAAAATAGTTTTAGGTACTGTAACGCATTTTTTTTCGAACGGAATATCTCTGCCGATAGATACAAGGAAGGAAAGTCTCTAACCGTAATACAAAAGGGTGTACATTACAATGCTATTAGCATATTTAATAAACTTCCCACCTCCATTAAACAATTAAAAATAAATCCAAACAAGTTCAAATATGAACTAACTAAGTTCTTACTAAGCCACTCCTTCTACTCTGTTGAAGAATTTATGGAGCTGAATGTATCATAGGGTAGATATTTATAATTATGAAAGAACATTATTAGAACACTAATTTTTTAGTATAGGATGTAAAAATATTTATCAATTTTATATATAAGGTACAAATTGTATGTCTTCTGTATAAAAACTTAAGAAAATCTTATTATAAGTTAAAAATTAATGAATAGTTACAGTATATTCTAATATTAATAAAGCAACCTATGTAAAACCTCTGACTCGTTCCACATCCTTGACGCTTGTGCTTCTCTATAGGATTTATGGAATATGATTTTATACTTATACTTACTTATACTTATGAAGGGCCTTGGTTGAGGATAAGATCTTTGGAGCTAGATGACAAACTCTGAAAGGGAGAGGAAATATCTGTGATCTAGTAACGGTGTAAATCTCTGCTGTACAAAATAAAATAATAATTTTTAAAGCAAGCTATCAGTCATCTTCGGAAATCTGGGGTTTTCTCCGTTATGGTCCAGAAACCAGCCTGGTTCTGTTGTAATGAACAGTTTATTTTTTAAATCTAAACTTTAAAGAGAAATATGAAACGAGAGACAATTTATTTTTTGGGGCCGGGAGTTTCGTGAGAGATCCAGGTGAACCAGGCAGGCAGATGGTGAATTCGTCACATCGATCTAGAAGATGTCACGACGCCAAACGCCGTCAGTGGACGCAGTGGAAACTGCAGGACGCTTCGACGTCTTGATTGTATCGTCCTAGAAACGAGACTCAAGAACATACAGTGTGTTTCTTCCCAAGCCTACTAAAGTCTCTGCATGATTGATTAATTTCATACAGCCTCTCATGCTATTTTTTTTAAATATTTTGATGTGATATTCCCAGGTAAATTTTATTTGAAAAATAAATTTCCGTCATATTTTAATCATTAACCCCAGCACACAAAATAATTTCATGACAATACCATGTCAGGTTTTTTTATACAGTTTATATATTTCTCATGACTGTATGTTCATCTTTCGTCAACATCATCATTCTTGACGAATATCCCACTTTCACATGCATTTAAATTTGAATTCCAGGATTTCTTTGGTTGTGATCATTCTACACCAGCGACGTGTGCACCATTTGGTAATACTGTACTACGATGGGAAAAAGTAGAATGTAAATAGTGGTGAGCGTGTGTTAGGTTCCGCTTAATATCGAGGCCAGTCGTATCTCCTAGATATTATGTGGCACCTTTGTGCGTTACACAAACCGACGGCCGCAAGAGACGAGTGGAGGTGTGCAGTGCTGTCCCAGGGGAATATTAAGACGGTATTAAATAACGAAGCCACAGAACAGGAGGGAGGGAGAGAGAAAGAGATAGAGAGAAGGTTGGCACGCCGAGGCGAGCCGTGAGTGCAGATGCCATGAATAAGTCATGCAGCAAATCTCACGCTACCACAAACCTTAGAGCTTCATTACTACAAACACGGTTGCTGCCTTTGTCGTCTCATTTCAAAAGAACTTAATTAAATATAACAGCCTCTCTGTGCATTAAATTGATCGTATATATACACAGTACAAAAAGAACGACAAACTCTGGGAGAGGGAAAGAGGAACAGTTCGTGGCTTCGGTGAGTTGCGAAAGAGCTGAATCCACGATTGCTGCATTATAAATTCAAATAAATGTGTCAGGAAGTGGTCGCACCTTTCAGTTCTCGTGAGATTTAATGGTCACGAATAATTAAAATTGAAGATCATTTCTCCCTTAATCGAATCCATAAGTAAAAATAAAACGTCACGTTCAATGGTTACAGTGTAACCTGCTCGGTTTTTCTATGACATGTAATTATTATTTGATAGTATTTTGATCAACGGTCATTTCTATTTCGGTTCTTTCAAATTATTTGTTTTCTATTCGACTCATAAATCAGATTACATACTAGAATAATTTTTTGGAATCCAGATTCTTAAAATTCATAATGGATTTCCTTACACACAATCAATTTTGGTTTCCAGTAATCGCTTTTCTAAACACGTCCTTCATCGGACTGATTGCTTCTCCCTGGCACAATGATGACACGATACAGAATGTATATATATATATGTATTACTGTTTAATGTTGACTTCTTTTAAAGAAGTGATTCTTTTAGAAGTGATGAAAAATTTCCAATACTTTTCTAATACTATTCACGCACATTTGTTAACATATTTGTCCAATTCGCGAAAATTATTTGTAATTATTATGTATATATTGTAACAATACACCCGCTCCGTGTTGTTTCGAAACATTACATTTGTTCTGCTGCTCAGCTCTCTCATTCTTGTGTTTACTCATCTATCTATCCGCCATCCAGTAATACATGTGTGCCAAATAGGTTTACAAAACAAAATCACCAAAAGAGTTTTTCTTAAAAAATATATTGACTTATTTTCCAGCAATGGGATTAAATGCACTACTCAGGTCGTGGTCAACAATTAAACACAATTTTCACTATTGGTGTCTCATTACCATGATAACGGCAACTTTTTCGAGATCCGAACGAAACTTCTCTAGCTGCTTCTCGCCGTGAACTCAAAATTTAGATTGACATTACGGTTTGGTGTCTCATTGTCGTTTAGGCGGCCGGAACATGTACGATTTTCCCCGACCGTGTATAGACGAGAACGGTCTAATTCTCTCCGACTGCAATGTTTGCGCGCGTCTTCTGGTGACGTAAAACAATTCCGGTCTCTCTCAAAGTATGCCGTTAACAATATATCTGAGGCGGTTTTCCAAGTTAAAACGCTGAGATACATAGCGTAATGATATTCCGCGTTTTAGGCATCAAATATGTTTTGATTTTATTACAATTATTGATCATACATACATAATCACTCTGCAAACGAATCTCTATCTCTATCTCCTCTCACTATCTCTTCTCCCCCCTCTTCTAGCTCCCCCTCATCTCCCTTATACCTCTCTATCCCCTATCCCTCCTTTCGCCCCTTCTCATTCTCTTTTACTCAGGGCCTTGGTGGTCTGTCCTTTGGAAGTTTTTAATAACATACAAGCTTAAATGACCAGGACTCGTAAGAAGAAGAATTAATGAGACTAACATGTATAAAACATTAAGCTTCCTCACAGCCATTTCGTAGAAGAAGAAATAAAAGTAAAACCCAAGTTAAAATATCTAGTTCAACATTTAAAAGGATCTGAAAGCACTGAAAATAAATGGATGGTGGATAGAGGCTCATAAGTACAAGAGATGGAGGAAACTAAAGGGGATAGACCACTACTCTTCCAACTCTTGGTACGCAACTCAGGAGCAATGGTCCGTCAGGATGGAGGACGATATGGCTTGGAAATGGAAATGTTTGGTTGACGTAGACGACGAGGAATATCAGGAAGTTAGTTGGAGAACAAAGGCAGAGAACGGAGAAGAATGGGCAAGCATTATGCGAGAGGCCAAGACACTTCAAGGACTGTAGTGCTGAGGAGGAAGGAAGGAGAAGTTATAAAATCATCTTGTATGGACAAATAGTGCGCTGTAAAAGTTTTTAACAAAAACTAAAACACAATTTTTATGAAAATATGCCAAATGTGTGAAAATCAAAACTTGACCGCATCCAAAGGTAAGATTTATTATTACTCTGTTATTTATGATCTGATGTCTTCATAATTTTTCATGTAAATGTTTTGAATTATTTTTGTAGTGATACCTGAAGAAGTCCCAAATGTGGTGACGAAACATTGATTAATCTAAATAGAACCCTTGCCTGTAAAACTGGTCATTACTTTATTTCACTTAAATATTTTGAATATCATACGTTTATTGATTTACTACAATTCTGAATATAATATTATGTAATTTAAATAAATAATATAAGATTAGAGATAAATTTCTAAAAGCGTGTGTTCTCCACTGACTTGTAGGCCGATTTATTTATCATCAAGCCACTTGTTACTATTTTGAATTGGTCTCAGACCCTTTTATGATCCTTTAAAATTATCTCCTACAAGCTGCAATCTTTCTATACGGCTTATTAACATCAAATCATCTTTGAAATTAAATTTCAGAAGACAGTGAATGGCCGCTCGGAGCAAAACACGAATTAATCAGTTCAGACAAAGCACGAACTGTTGCGGTTTCCTATGCTTCACTTGGTAATCGGTTACAGCGCGAATAAAGCGGCTACAAAATAATGTCCTCAGGGTTCACAGAAGTGACTTGGTTTCCTTTGGGGAAAGGCCCATCCAGGGCAAAACATTAACAGCTGGCCACGAGGAACGTTGCGAGTAAGGTAGTTTTTTTTATTACTGGAATTAACTGACCTTCTTCTTTTCCTCCAGCTTAAACAAGGTCGAGCGAATCACGGAGAACGTCGACGAAATGAGCGTAATTGCACGACATCCCGTGGTATTAGTGGATGCTCCAAGGTGAAGACGGGACTCCATAGCTAATAAACACTTCCCACCACAAGCTGCCTCAGTAAACACCTCGTAAATACGTACGTTGAAATACTCTTCAATCACACAAATTTACCAAGGTTGTTCTCTGTTAGGCGAATAGTTTTCAAGTTTGATGGCAATGAGGCGGATCATGGTAATCACAACAGGGTTATATAAGAATGAAACACTAAAAAAAGCTCTGCATCTATTGGTGAAATAAAACTGTTCATCTCCAGAATCAGCCAGTTTGATCCGGGTTAGAGACCCAGCAAATGCGTGGACGTCCTGTGCGTCCATTTTCAGAGAACTTCTCCTCCGCGGATACTTTCCTGCCAACACCAGTAAACAAGTAAGGCATCATTTATTTATGATCGGTTCAGGGCAAATCTTATAACTCGCAGTTGGTTTAGATCAGGTCCCGCTATCATAAGTTTCGGGGCCAATTGGAAACACCGGGTAGGATCCTTAAACCATAGCCCCGGGGTTCAAGTTAACCCTTGGCTACCTTGCTCTACCTTCCGCATCCCCCCTTTTCAATTCTCTTCCTATGCTATTAAAGGGGAGTTCCCTGTTTCAGGATCAACATCATGTAGCCTGTTAACCACAAAAAAAGGATCAATCGGCTAACTGCCTCCTAAACCTGGTGGAGACATGGAGAAGGGAATGCTCCGACCCCACAGCCAACTCGTCTCCCGTCATTCGGAAGGGTGTGAAATTATTACCCAATGCCCGATCTACCTGATGCAGGTTTTCTAAGGTTTTCCCTACATCTATTTAGGTGAAACACCGGGTAAAACCTTAAACTATAACTCGGGGACTCTGGTCAACCCCGGGCTACGTTGCTCTACCTTCCGCATCCTCCCTTTTCAATTCACTTTATATGATATTAAAGGGTAGTTGCCTGTTTCAGGATCTCCCTCATGTAGCCTGTTAACCCCTCTAAAAGAAGACAAATTCGCTCGGAATATCAATGGATTTATAAATATTTATATAAATATCTTCTGAACTCTTCAAGACATTGAAATGAAACATACCCGACCATTTAATTAAAATTCCTGTTTCAATCACTGAAAGTTTCATTGAAATCCGTTTATCCGTTTCGAAGCATAAACAGATCAAGAGAAAAGGTAACCCACATTCATTTTAATGATTTTAACGCAAGTAGAATATATATATATATATATATATATATATATATATATATAATATATAACATTATCAAAATGAAATACAAATATTTACGTTAAATTGCCTTTTCCTAACCGTCAAATTTCATTGAAATCTGGTGATGCCATTTCGAAGCCTATTTAAGACAAACATAGGGACAGACAAATAGTTAGACAGACAGTGAGTTCAATTTTATTTATAGGTATAGACTAGCTATGCCCGCGACATCGTTCTCGCAGAACTGTGACGAATACCTCTTTTTCCGTTTCCCTAAAAAACAAAAAAACAGTTACTAAATATTAATATTTACGTGACGCGTAAAATAAAACCAAATACCGAATAAGTTTGTTATTTTTCAGGGAGTTAGCTCTCTGCTAACGGTTGGATACGGCGCGAAATATTAATAATTTAAAAGTATATTATTATACATTTGTTTAATATAAACCCTTATGCTAAAGAATATAAGTATTTATTTTTATAATAAGACAGTTATATTAAATATATATTTATTACGAATCAGAATTTATTTTATATTTAAATATTTATTTAATATAATTAAGATATTTTAATGTATTATTATGGTAATATATTAGTATATAAATCAATTATTATAATATAATAAGATTTTTATTTAAAATGCCTCGTTGTAATTATATCATTATTATTAAATAATTTAACCATTAATATAATAAACTATATTTCTGTATTTTATGCATCAACGATGCGCTTATTGGGCACGAAACTCTTCACGTGGAACATTCTTTAAGCGACGTACGAAAAAAAAACATGCACGAAAACTTAAGTTTAAACTCCTGATTTAAACCATGAAAATATAATAGGCATCCGCTGAGCCGTTTCGAAACCTATTCGAGACAAATATATAGTCAGACACTTCAATTTTATTTATTGAGATAGATAAATAAGGAACGAAAACATTGTAAGATTAGTTGCAATTAAAAATTTTCAGACTGGACACGCTGACGTTGGTGTTCCAAATTTCCACGAAATTGCCACACGTGTTTGAATTTGAATGTTGAACATACAAAATTGCATATCATATAAGTGCATTTAAGGTCTGTAAATAATATAAATTATGTGAGATGTAACAGACAAGTAAAAATTTTCTGGGTTTATTCTTTAATAACTGCCACAATATTGAAGCGCACAAGAGACGTCGACTGCGACTTAAAGGCATTAAATGCATATTTCGAACCGAAATTCTGCATATGCCTATCTACGGCTTCATAGTCACAAACTGTAAAAATTACATCGGAAGAAGTCGTGCGAGGATGTTCCTCAAATCAGGACACTTGACAGGGAATTACCTAAATGCCTTATGGAAGGATTGATATTATAAAAAAGGGAAATGTGAAGACATGATCGTAGAATTGTAAAACTGTTGACGAACACATTTCAAGGATCAAGTTGATCACTTCATCTATAAAAAGTAATAATAATAATAATGATTCGTGACCTATAAAGAGTTTCATAATAGGATCAGATAATTTTTCAGTGTTGGATTGAGAAAGAGAAGTGTCATCAAGTTAATTTGGATTACATGAGAATTGCGTCAAGGCGATCGTTTCTCTGGCATCGGTGTCATTACAGCAGAAAACAAGTTACTTGGAGTCGTCGTGGGTGATTCCTAGAAAGACCGTAATAGCTGCGCATTAATGTGTTTTTGTTACTCTCTTTCTCTGTGTGTGGGATCATCTAATGTGAGTCATCGTGTGAGGGCCAACTGTTTAGATATATATTTTTTCCTATGTTCTTTCCTGCGTTTAACCGGAAAACCTGCCATTGTCTCACCTGAAAATGAGCTGCTGTGGCTAAGGTAACGGGATTGTATCAATTTAAAACAACATGTGTGTTTCCTCAGTAGACCTCCCATTCGCTTCTTACTATTAATGCGTTGCTGTCCCGATATCATAAATGTGTAAGCTCAAATCGACCATTGGGTCCATCGCGGACCTAAACGTTTAGTGAAGAAGAATCAAGACTTTAACACTGTTGTTGCTGTTGTGATATTCAGTCCTAACACTGGTGTGATGTAAACCTCCATGCTAACCTATCTTGCGGAAAACTTTTTATTTCTGAATAACTAGCACTTCTGCATGCTCCCTAATCTGCTTAGCGTATCCCATCCTTGCCTCCCTCTTCTGTTCTTACTCCACACACTTCCCTCTAATGTTAATTTTACAAGACCCTCGTGTCTCAAAACGTGGCCCATTAATCTATCCCTTCTCCAGGCCAACGTACTCCATATTACTCGCTCTTCCCATATTCTGTTTAGAGCTTACCCGTTAGTGATTTTATCCACCCATTTAATTTTCAGCATTCTCCTATAGCACCACATTTGAAAGGCTTCCATTCTTTCTTTCCCCAACCCGTACAGGCCACGTTTCGCACTCCATACGAACATTATAGCAACGATTTCCTAATATTCACATTTATATTACCCGTGAGTAAATTCCTCTTTTTTTGCGAAAGCCTTCCTTGCCTGTGCTATCCTACTCTTTATGTCTACTATACTTCTACCATCTTTATTTATTAAGCTTCCCAAGTAGCAGAATTCCTTACCTTCCTTAAAACATATTCCTTCCCAATCTAACACCCCTTGTTACTCAATTTTTTCCCATACAACACTCCATTACCTTGCTTTTCCCTCTATTAATCCTTATATTGTGCTCTTTATCCATGACCACGTTCATGCCATTTATTATGGTTTCAAAGTCTTCTTCTGACTCCCCTTATACTACAATATCGTCGGCAAAGCGTAGAGTTATTTCTTCTCCTTGCAGTATGATTCATTTTCCATATTCCGGCTTAACTTTCTTCATCGGCTCTTCTATATATAAGTTAAAGAGCTTGGGCGAAAGACAGTCTAACTCCTTACTTGATTTCTGATTTATTATCTTGGTCTTCAATTCTAATTACTGATAACTGCCTTCTGTAGAGATTGTGTTTAAGCCTTCTTTCCCGATATTTTATCCTTAATATTGCGTTCCAGTTCACTTTATCAAAGGTTTTTTTCTAAATCTACAAATTGCATTCACGTAGGTCGGTTTCTTCTTATCCTGTCTTCTATAATTAGACGCAGTCAATATTGCTTCTCTTGTCCCTACATATT